>ML252069.1:46939-115870 GCA_005239495.1 Nicotiana undulata
CTCTTATATATATATATATATATAAGAGGATTAATGATGTGAAGGCATAATAAGCTTTTCAAGTAAAAGTATTATAAAATTTGGGCTAAGATAACTTTTGTGATAAATAGAGTAACGTAAAATAATTTATATAATAAAAATTAAGAAAATTACTTGATGTAATAAATACAAAATTAAATGAAAGTTAATTCATTTCCACGGAGGAGTGTGTCTTTAACTTCATTCATGCAAATATTTGTCTTCTCAAATTTATCAAGTTTTTGTACTTTGCTATTATGTTGTTAGCCGGTTCCTAATTTTTAATTTGCATATCATTTACCCACAGGCCACTTAAGTCGGCTTTCCCCATGCAATAAAATGAACTAATTTTCATCCCTTTTCCCCCCACCTAATGTTCAATATTCAGTTTAGAGCTCGATTACTTTAGAATTACATCGCAGAGTCTTATTTGAAAAAAAAAAAAAGCTCTTTATCAGTGGTAATTTTATTTTTTTTAATTTTTAAATCAAAACCTTTAATTAAATATAAGAGGGTGTTTGGCTAAGCTTATAAGTTGGTTAAATTGACTTATTTACGCGTTTGGAAACACCCAAAGTGCTTATAAGCTAAAATCAGCCATAAGTCATAAGCTGGTCACCCCCAACTTATGATTTTTCAGCTTATAAGCACTTTTAATTTGACCAACACTTTTACTACTTTATCCTTAATAATATTTTCTAATTCACAAAATACTTTTTTCCAAAATAAATTTCTTAAGTTATCTTCATTCCATTTTTCTTGTCAATTATTTCTTTACAAATAATTTCTTTAATTTATAATTTTTTGAAAAAAACTCAAGGGTATTTTAGATATTTTAACAAAAGAATAGCTTATCAACCCTTTTTTATCAGCACATCAACTGCTTATTATCAGTTTCAGCACTTCTATCCAAACACGTAAATGCTTATTTTAAAAATCAGTTTCAGCACTTAAAAAAACTTTTTATCACTTTAAACTTATCAACTATTTACAATCAGCTAATCCAAACGGGATCTAAAAATACTTATTAATTAGCTGTAAGAAAACATATCTATATAGGTGCAATTACTATTTTGCATCCTATTGTTGTAAAATCTAAAACATGAAAGTGAAAAAGGAGCTAAATGTTGTTTTCAATTATTTCTTTCTGTCACGATAAGTTATTAACAACTCATATAATGTCAGCTTTTAGTTAACGCCGAACTCCGAATTTAGGCCATCTGTAACCCTTGCATCCATTTTATATTTTTCTCTCTTCAATATAATATTATTATTTTTATTTAAATTTTATTTTTATACTTTTATTAAAGAAAATCTATCTTTTTTGTTCCTTTTTTACATATAATTTAATATAAAATTATTTTATATCATAAATTTTTACATAATATAATTTGTAAGCAAATATCATAGATTATATATTAAAGGATAATTCAAATAAAAGTGAAATCATTAAAATACAAGATAATTCAATACATATTACATTATGGTAAATCGTTTGGTCTGGCATGTACTCTCTAGTCACCACTCCGCGTACGACAAAGTGAAGGAGACAAGACTCACCTTCCCCTACTTTGTCAATCACAACAGCCTCGTCTATTCTATTCTCGAAAGCGTGTAGACAGAAGGCCCTTTTTTCGGACTGTCTTGTTTTCAGGCCTCCACGGCCGTCCAGGGTTCTCCATTCTCAGAAAGCTTCAACTTTCCCACGTGTGCGCAAGCTTGCGAATAGTTTCTGCGATCACTCTATGTAATTTTATAAACCGGTTTATGCTTGTAGCTACCCCCGGGGGAATACGTGTAATAGCACGCGGGGAACCCCCGCCCGGAGGCGGGAATCTCTTTGAATTTGTCTATGCGATTGGTCTTTCCTAAATCTGGACCGCACCTTCGCTTCGCACCTCTGGTTTGTATGCAAAATAAAATATTGAATAATATTAAATATTACATAAATATTCAACTCCCACCTCTAGTATGCTCCCATAAATGATCCATTAATGCATTACGAAGTGCAAAATGAACATCTTTGTTCTTATTTTTTTTGTGGATTCTATTGTCGGTCCGACTTGTCGTGAATTTATGTGACAAGAACAACAATGAATGATGTATAGAAGAAGTCAACAATATCCACAGTCACAACCGCAACAATCTTCGGTCCCATTTACTCAATACTATAATGAGTTTGGTGTACCTGTAAACGACATACCTCCCTACTAAGTTATTGTGCTATTTACCGTAGTTAAAATTATGTATTTTAATTTAGTGTATTTTCAAATCATGGATTTTCAATTTTAATGTATTTTAAATTTTAGCAGCATCTAATATTTTATATTCGCACCTTTCAATTTTAGCAACATCTAATATTTTATATTTGCACCATTCCTTTTTTGAGATGATTATATATTTTTTGTACAATTAAAAATTATAAAAAAATTAACTTACAATTTTACATAAAAATAATAAATACACGAAAATTAATTTATCAAAATTCTATGTAAATTTAATATTATAAAGATATTACATAAGCAGAATTAGGTATATATATAAAAAGATAAATTTAAAAAGTTAAATAATAAAAATAAAATAAAGCATGAATAGTAATGAAGGAGATGAATAGTGACATCCCATACTTGAAGGAACACTATCCATCCTCATTTGGAGGCAAAAGTGGAAGAGCATTGGAGCTCCATTATGACAAAACTTGCCCCATTATAGAGAAATGGGAAAGGAATGAAGATGCTCTTAGTATAATGCATTTCCGACCATGTCAGCACATGTGTATGTATTGTCACTCACAAAACAACCCCACGTCATTAATCTATTTTCTCTCTCCTCCTCCTCCTCCTCCTCTTCTTCTTCTTCTTCTTCTTCTCCTTTCTCATCATTCTCCATTCAGTTCTTGCAAAAATCAATCCCCAACAAAAGAATAGATAAAAAAAATATAGGAAGAAAATAAACCCAAAATCAACATAATTTACGTCCTTTAAAAATTGACCTTTTTCTCTTTCTCAGGAATAATTGACCTTTTTCATGTAATTAGCAATAAGAAGCTCACGTTTATCAGGACACCTTTTTTGTATTACAGTTATGTTCGACCTCACTTCAATAAACACCTACCAACCCTCCACCGCGATTTAACAAAAGATTATGTTCGACTAAGCTTGAACAAATACCTATCGACCCTCGACCGCAATTTAACGAAAGGTTATGTTCAAGCTTAATCGAACAAACATCTATCAGCCCTCGGCCTCTATATAATGAAAGGTTATGTTCGACTAAGCTCGAACAAACACCTACCGGCCATCGACTGCGATTTAACGAAGGGTTATGCTCGATTACGCTCGAATAAACATCTACCAGCCCTCAACACCGATCTAACGAAAAGTTATGTTCGACCTTGTTCGAACAAACACCTATCGATCCTCGACCATATCTCAACAAATGAATGCATGCAATCTATTAATATTCAGCTCCAAGGCTACGACCAGCTAAAAGACAACAACAACAAGAAGGGCAAAAGCGAAACGTGCAAACAATAGAAGCAAAAAATATACAAGTACAAAAAATTAGCCATAGGAAAGGAACATTTACAAGCGACAACTTTGGTATTTCATACTTAACCTGATACAGAGGCTTGTGAAGACGTCGGCAAAAATACACACAAAAAAATCAAAAAGAAAACTACTGGTCACCGTCATCACGACCTTTAGTGCCCTCGCCAACTCGGTCTTCAATGGAATCACCACCCTGACCACCGATACCCTCACCATCTCAATCCCCCTCGCCATCGCCACCTTCACAATCAAGATAAGCGGTATCGTACCACGCGTTCTCCTCAAGTCGGTCTACGCCCTCATCCCCCGCCTCATTGTCAGCCTCAAACGTAGCTGGATCATATCCACAAGCGACTCGAGCTTCTTGAGACTTAACACGAACATCTTTAAGGGCAGCCTTAGAAACAGATCCCGCCGCATGCAAATCTTGAAAGACATTGAACTGGGCCTCGGCATGAATCTATTCCTCATATAACTCCCGAGGAACATTGGAAAAATTTGAAGTGCGGGAAGAGGACGATTGTGCAAGTAATTGGGACTTCTCAGCCTCCAAAGCGACCACTCGATCATGAAGAATGGAGCATCTTTCTCTAGTTCTCCTCTCCTCTCCTCGGGTTAATCTTCCTTAGCTCTCGTTGTTAATTGATCGTTATCCCACTCGGCCCGGAGAGTCCTATTCGCCAACTTGAGCATCTCCATCTTTCTCCGAGTGTCCAGATGAGAGGACTCTGCCTTTTAAAGCTATTTTTGCTTCTTGGCGATCTCACTATTGAGGGCCTCCATCTGAAGTCGACACTCTTATAACTGCCCTCGCAACTCGATCACTTGATCTTGAAGGCTGCTGCATTGGGCCTGTACGACCCTGCTGACCTCAAGCTCCCCTTACCTACTCCATAACGTCCCCTCGAGGACGCTACATTTCTTGATGGTCTTGACCAACTCATTATCTTTGTCCTTCAACTCGTGCCAAAGCACCTCCATATTGCCACGATTATCAAAATACCTATCTTTCAATCTCACAAAGATCTCTTTACACCTATTTTCCCTCTGAGCACTCTCGATCTCCAAAATCTTCGTCTACAATCATAAAAAAGAAATAAAAGAAAGAAGTAAGAACCAAAGACACTCTAAAAATTTAAAAAAAATAAAAAGAGAAGAAGAGAAGAGGTCGAAGCACAAACACTCACCCTAAGAGCAAGGATAGCAATGCTCTTTAACAAAGCACCATCGTCTGTCTCTTTAAGTGTCTTACTCTCTATCTCGGAACAGAGAGGGCTGAGGGGAGGGACTACGTCCTCGGTGTTCTTCAACAGGTCACGGTCCATGGAGATTGCGATAGTCCTTGTAGACCCCTCCAACCTTATCTCAAGATGGCTAAGCCCTTTATCCTTCATCCCTAGGTCGTCGGCAACAACGTCAGAACCTGACTCATCGTCCTCCTCAGTGATGCCTTTGCCCCTCTTATGGACGAAAAAGAGGTATCTGCAGATGTTTGAGAGGTCGATGCCTATTTTAGCCGCGAAGTGTCAAGGACATCAACCGCCGTCCCTTAAATATCCATCACCGCAGAAGGAAGCTACACATCCACATTGGTTCCCAACGACCTCGGTATAAATCATCACCGTCAATATTCATATTGTCTGCATCAAAATCAGGGTATAAATCTCTTAGTATCCCATGTATTTCATCCTCAACGTCAGCTTCTTCGATGTCATCATCTTCTACATCTTCTGGAGTTGATTGTGGCTCACCTAACTTTTCCCCGTGGTGATACCAAAAAGTATAATTTTGAATTATTCCATGTACTATTATATGTGACTTAACCATGTCATGTGTTCCCGAAGATGTATTAAAACATTTGATACACGGACAACGTATTACACGCGCTTCACTTAATCTTGTAAAAGCAAAATCCAAAAAACTCTCCACCCCAAGCTTGTAAGCATTACCAAGTCGGTCATGGATAAGTTCCATCCATTTCTTATCAGGTGCCATAATCTTTTGCATGTGTAATATATATGTATATCTTTGATTAAAATAATGTATTAGCCAGAAGTAAACATTTATTCAACAAGACAACAAATAAGCAAACACTTCTACTTATATGTAGTACAAATGTATACTAAAGCAAAATCGATAATAAATTATCGTATTGTCTTTTGAATGCCTAATTCATATCGAAAAAGTCATAAGCCAAGCTCTGATAACCTAAAAAAGCTTGTAAAAGTTTTCCATTAACAAGTCTACAATAACAAAAATATAGACACACAATAATTGAAAGGTGATACAAACATGAGAAATATTGAGTATTTACTTCATTTTATCAATTCACTAAGGCACAGTGACTTAATCAACAACAACAACATACCCAGGAAAATCTCACTAGTGGGGTGTGAGGAGAGTATAGTGTGCCCAGACCTTACCCCTACCCCGAAAAGGGTAGAGAGGCTGTTTTCGAAAGACTCTCGGCTCAACAGGAGATACAATAATATCAGAAAAGAAACAAGAGATGAAGTATAAGATTACCATTTACAAAAAAAGTGTTCTTATTAATAGAGATGATAGCCTATGATTGACTTTTATCCTTTCTTTTTGAGTTTTGCAATAATCTTAAACACTTTACCCTAGGCTAATAGATCTGATGTCCTTGAATTCTTCCAAAAATTCCAAATTGTACGAGTATTTGGTCGCTATGCCCAAACCCTTCAACAGAAAACACTATACTAGTACCCATTTCAGTCGATGCCTAAAACTATCCAAGACTATAATGAAAACTAGAGAGATCCCCACAACAAACCAGAAGAATAGATAAACATATTTAACACCATGAGGCAAAGCCAGTCAAGAAGAGAGGGAAAAAAAAAGAAATAGGAAACTAGGCTTACTCGCTGGCCACTCTGCAAGAGTATGATTTTCCCAACTAAGTCCATCTGCCTTACGAGGTATAGCTTTCTTCTTGGCCTCAGCTTTGTGCTCAATTTCGCTGCTCGCAAGTACAACTTTCACAGTTTCAAGTGCTTTAGGTATGATTGTTTCGTGTCTCTTTGGAATAACTGCTGAGCCCGTCGACAATATTACCCACATTACAAACATGACAACAAAATATACCTTCTTTTTTTAGAACAAGCTCTCTTGCTAAACATGACAAAGCTACATAGCACAAAAGCCTTGTGCAAATACTTATATGGAGATTTTATTCTGGTCTCCTCATAAAAAGAAACTAACAACCTTATAACTTGTGTCATGATTTTTTCTAACATAACATTGGTACCGAGGTTCAAAAGCTCAAATAGTTTCACAGGGATACTCAACCCACTTCATTGGCCACTATGATACACCCTTGGGTGCACATCATGATATTTTATCACGAACATACACATAAATAGATGCAGATATACTCTCAACAAGAAAGCAAGCAACAATCACAGAAAAATCTTACAAATGTACACGCAAAATTCTAAAAAACAAACATCAATATCAACCACGAAGCAAGCAACAACGGAGAAAATTACTTACATAATTACATAAAAGCTATTAATCAATTAAAACGTTTTTTATGGACATTATCATGACTATCGCAATCAAAATGTAAGGAATGAAAATCAAATTGAAATTTTGCCATTGTTAGAATACACACTAAGCAAAATTCATATATAAAAGTTTATAATGTACATATCTTCCTTTTCCTTTTTTGCCATCAATATTTGTCGATACTTAAAATTGCTTACTCTTTTAATTTTGTCACCTACACATACTCACACATATAGAAGCCGATATAATATAAACAAGCAACCTGGCCTAACAAAAGAATATTATCTCATATAAGTCATAAATCAATCTAATTTGTGCAGAAACATTGGGCACAAAATGGAAAAATTGGGCATAATTTTTTTGAAAAACATTCGCCAGCATTTCGGTGCTTTTTGGACGTTTAGAAAGAAAAAGAAAAAGAAAAAGAATAAGAAGAAGAATAAAAATCAAAAGTGCAGAACATACCTCTTGCTTCTTCTCGCTTTTTACAGAGAAGCGGTCGCTTTTCTTACCCGAGTCGCTTTTGATGCCTGAAGGTATGGACGAGTAACAACACAGTAAGCATCGAGACTCAGTTTTAGTTTATCCCACTCTATAGAACAAGTATAAGTTCTGCTTAATATTTTAAAAAAATATCAGAACCTTCATAGAAACAAGTAGAATGTATACCAAGATTTCATCTTAATTTCAATAAACACTTAGGCTACAACCAAGGAAAGTGAAAAATAACTTAAATGATCAGCTGATGAACTTTGCTTATCCACCAATCAAACGAACACAGAACCTTCAAACTAGCAACAACAACAACAAAAGAAAACAACAACAGTGCAACAACCACATTTACTCCAGAAAACTTGATGAACCAAAACTATCTGGAGTTTTTGAAATTACTCCAGATGCTTACCTCTTTCTTTTGTAGTAGTCTAATGTCCCTTAGGTTACAAAAAATCTGTCCAAAAAGGAGAAAAGGATTGTCCTTTTTCAGACACAAAAAGCACAACAACTATATATGTACCATAATCTGATAGCCCGTATACTTTCAAGCAAATGAAATCAAATACTGACTGAATAAACCAACCAGTTTAGAAAAGTATGAGAATCCATATACAACCTACAACTTGATTTCTAATACTAATTAAATCAATAACTAAAACAAATATTAAGGCCTATTGTAAAACAAATATCCAGTCACTAACTTCCATGCTTTGTTAGTATTGAAGTATTTGAAAAGAAGAAAAGATTGTGAATATTAATTGGATTGTGAAAAGATATTTTGTGCACTGTGCTTGCTTTGGTCTCAAGAGTTCAGAGTGCGTAAAGTTGCAAACAGTGCAATGAGGTATTATTTATAGGTTGACCAAGTTAGGTAAAAAATGAGGCCTAGTGCGGCACCTGAAGCAAGCTGACAATCCGCGGTCAGCACAAAATTGAATGCGGCCGCAGATATTTGTGCGGTCCGTACAATTTTGTGTGCGGCCGCATAATGGTCTTTTCTCTGCAATTCCAAACTTCAGAGAGTTACACTTTTTGGGTCTCCAGTTGTGCGGCCGCATAAAGAATTGTGCGTGTGCGGCCGCATAATGGTCTTTTCTCTGAAATTCCAAACTTCAGAGAGTTACTCTTTTTGGGTCTCCAGTTGTGAGGCCGCATAAAGAATTGTGCGGCCGTAGACTCCTCTTTTCTGTTGCATTCATTATTGTGCAGTCCGCACAATAAATGTGCGGTCCTCGTTTTTTCGCCAATGGCCATTGTTTTGAGCACAGTACATGCAATGCACACTTATTCCTGCAATTCACTTCAAAACCAGTTATCACAAATTAAAACCTATTTTTTAAAAAAAGAAGAAAAATAAAAATAAAAAGTGACATGCGTTGCCTCCCAAGAAGCGCATGATTTAACGTCGCGGCACGACGCAAATTACCATCAATCACTTGAAATGAATTAATTCCACGACGTGTCCATCATCAACCTTTCCAAGATAATGCTTCTCCAGGTGACCATTAACTCCAAACACTTCATCATTTTTATTCTTCAAGTCCAATGCACTAAAGGATGTCACATTCACAACTTCAAACAGACCACTCCACTTAGACTTCAGTTTTCCCGGAAATATTCGTAACCGAGAATTGAACAATAACACAAGATTACCTTCTTTGAACTCTTTGTTCCAGATGTATTTGTCATGGAGGTACTTCATATTCTCCTTATATAAGGAAGAACTTGTATATGCATAGTACTAAAATTCATTAAGCTCATTCAATTGTGACACCCTTAAGTTGGCGGCGACATCCCATTCAAGATTAAGCTTCTTCAATGCCCACATAGCCTTGTGCTCAAGTTCCACTGGAAGGTGACAAGCTTTCCCGAACACTAACTAGTATGGAGACATACCCATCGGTGTTTTGTAAGACGTCCTATAAGCCCAAAGAGCATCATCAATTTTCTTTGACCAATCGTTTGATTGACATTCACTGTCTTTGACAAAATACTCTTGATCACCCAGTTGGAGACTTCCACTTGCCCGCTTTCTTGAGGGTGATAGGGGGTCGAGACTTTGTGAGTGACACCATACTTAGTGAGTAAGGTATCAAAATCTTTATTGCAATAGTGTGATCCCCCATCACTAATAATGGCCCTTGGAGTATCGAATCTTGTGAAGATGTTCTTTTTCAATAATTCCACCACACTTCGAGCTTCATTGTTGGGTATAGCCGCGACTTCAACCCACTTTGACACATAGCCCACAACTGCCAAAATGTAAGTGATCCCACAAGAGCTCACGAACGATTCCATGAAATCAATGCACCACACATCAAAAATGTAATTTCCAAGATGGTGGCAAGAGGCATTTCATTTTTCTTAGAAATCCTACCGGCCTTTTGACATTCATCACAACGCTTGACTAGATCACTAGTGTCCTTGTAGAGAGTAGACCTATAGAATCCAAAATTCATCACTTTTGTTGTCGTTCTAGCTCCACCATGGTGAAGACTGGCAAGCCTCAAGAATTTCCACATGTTCTTCCTCCGGTACGCATCGTCGAATCACACCATCAGTACAAATCCAGAAGAGATACGACTCATCCACATAATAGTCAAGGTAATCCCGTTTGAGCTTCTTCCTTTGGTTTGAAGAGAACTCATTTGGTACAATACCACTCACAAGATAATTTTCTAAGTCGGCGAACCATGGCATCCCGGTCATTGAAATGGGTAGAAGTTGCTCGTCTGGGAAGGATTCATTTATCTCAAGGCCGTCATGTGGCCTCCCCTCCTCCTCCAAATGAGACAAGTGGTTTGCCACTTGGTTTTCACTACCTTTGCGGTCTTGAATTTCTAGATCAAACTCTTGCAATAGAAGCACCCACCGCATTAACCTCGCCTTTGAATCCTTTTTTCTCATTAAGTACCGAAGCACCGCATGATCGGTGTGGACAATCACCTTTGTACCCATCAAGTACAGACGGAACTTCTTGCTAGCAAAGAAAATAACAAGGAGCTATTTTTCGGTCACTATGTAATTGACTTGGGCATCGTTCATGGTATTACTAGAATATTAGACTGGATGGAAGATTTTGTTGATACGTTGCCCCAATATTTCTCCAACCGCCACATCAATTGCATCACACATAAGCTCGAAAGGCAAGCTCCAATCCGGTGTGGTGATAATAGGAGTAGTAGTCAACTTGAACTTGAGAAATTCAAATGCCTTCATGCAATCCTCGTTGAAATGGAACTTGTCATCCTTATCCAAAAGCTTACACAAGGGGTTCACCACTTGAGAAAACTCCTTGATGAATTGGTGATAGAACCCTGCATGACCCAAGAAGCTCATCACTCCCTTCATGGATGTAGGGGGTGGGAGTTTAGAAATCGCCTCTATTTTGGCCTTGTCAACCTCAATACCATGCTTTGAAATTTTGTGGCCGAGGACAATGCCTTCCTCGACCGTGAATTGACATTTCTCCCAATTCAATACCAAGTTTGTCTCCTCACATCTTGACAAGACCTTATCCAAATTTTGCAAGCAGTCATCGAAAGAATTCCCGACCATGAAAAAGTCATCCATGAAGACCTCAAGAAAATCCTCCACCATGCTGGTGAAGATAGCCATCATACACCGTTGAAAAGTCACCGGTGCATTGCATAATGCAAATAGCATCCGCGAGAATGCGAACGTACCATAAGGACAAGTGAAAGTAGTTTTCTCTTGGTCCTTCAGAGCAATAAGAATTTGAATGTAGCCGGAATATCCATCAAGTAAACAATAGAAAGCTCGGCCGGACAGCCTATCAAGCATTTGATCAAGGAATGGAAGTGGGAAATGATATTTCTATGTGGCTTTGTTGAGCTTGAGATTGTCCATACACACTCTCCACCCGATCACCGTTCTTGTGGGAATCAACTCATTCTTGTCATTGGTGACCACTGTCATGCCCCCTTTCTTTGGGACACATTGCACCGGAGAGGCCCACAAGCTATCGAAAATGGGGTAAACAACCCCGACATCCAATCATTTTATGATCTCCTTGTCACCACCTCTTGCATTGCTTTATTTAATCTTCTTTGATGTTCAATGGAGGGTTTGGAATCCTCCTCCAAAATAATCTTGTGCATGCAAAAGGGGGGGATTATACCCCAAATGTCCGCCAAAATCCATCTGATAACTTTCTTCATCTTTTGTATCACCGCCAAAGTAAAGTCTACCCCGCATGTTAGTCAAACAAGAGGAAAGAATAACCGGTAAAGTAGAACATGGGCCAAGGAATTCATTCCTGAGATGTGGAGGCAATGGCTTTAACTCCAAAGTGGGAGGCTCCTCGATTGAGGGTTTGTTGAAGGAGTCTTCCGGTTTTCAAGATCTAAGGACAATTTGCAGGGTTCATAAGTGTAAGACCCCATTCCTTGCAATGCATTCAAACTTTCCACATAGACTTCCTTCTCATCATCATCATGATTAACTAATCAAGACTCCAAAGTATCATCAATAATCACCTCGGTCACTAAGTCCACAAACGAACAAATCTCATTGCTATTCGGTTCCCTCATAGATTTGCACACATGGAAAACCACCTTTTCATCACCCACCCGGAAGGTGAGCTCACCGGCTTCCACATAAACAAGAGCCTTCCCCATAGCAAGGAAAGGTCAACCCAAAATAATTGCCTCCTTGCCTCTTGCCCTTCCTTTTCCTGTTCTAAACTCTAAACCTTGATAAACTCCTCTCTTGGGTGAATTGAATCTTTTATAGGTTGAGTGGATGGCCTTGAACTTCCGAAAATAACCCTCAACTTTTATTTTTCATGCCTGGACTAGCGCGAGCGCGCTAATCACACGCTAACAGCCCGTGCTAGTGGAGTTATGGACTGCGTAAGGAAATCTGGATTAGCGCGGGCGCGCTAAGGTCGCGCTACAACCCGCGCTAATGGGGTTCTTCACTGCCTCGTTATGCTGAACTAGCGCGGGCGCGCTAATGTCGCACTACAGCCCGCGCTAATGAGGTTTCTTACTGCCTTGATGAATCTTCAACCTTCAAGTCACGCAGAAAATACCTCATGGCCTATTCTTCTTCAGTTTTGCTCGATTCACCATCATTAGTCCTCATTAGTGTGTTGTACTCCCGTGAAACACAAAAATCACCATTAAAGCCAATTTATCATCTTTTAACACACTTAAGACAATGAAGCATCATTAAGTTAGAGTATAAACATGCTTTAAACTATGCAATTTTAGCCTATTATCAACACCCCACACTTAAATCATTGCTAGTCCTCGAGCAATCCACTACATCCTTCAAGGGTTCTTTGCATAAAACACTTCCCTACGGCGTCACAACACAAATATTTTACAAGCATTAAATATAGCAGTGTAACATCTATACCTCAAGCGGCGACTCTCAAATGCCATGCCATCCTCTTACTTCCTCAAGATACTCTACAAGGAGGTCAAAACTTACCTCTTCTTCATGAATCACGTGCCCTCACATCACACAAATGAGAGTAGTTCCACAAAAGATAATATTAAGAACAATAGGAACTTTAAATCGACAGAATTCACTCACTCTCAAAAAGAACATTCATATGCCACACAGATACACCATAGGCTTGCACGTAGTGTAATACTCTACTAATTGAGTTTATTGACTCTAAGATCAATAGGTCTTTAGTTGGTTGTAATGTAGGCTACGATACGGGTAGGATACATTTTGGTATAGTGACTAGCCTCCCTAGGCACTTTTAATACAATTACATTAACATTAAGCCCATTTTCATGCTTGACCAGAATTCACCATACTTTGCTTCATAATTACCCCACTATTCTTAGGTGCAACTTTCTTTTTCGCGCCACTAATCATCAAGGACTACATTTATTTATTGTCCTCTTTTATTTTTCTCTAAGTGGCCTTTTTTTTTCTTTCACACTTTTGCGCCTTTCATTATATTTACTTGATTTTACTAACAACCCAAACCACCACCCAACACTTTGACTTTTACATATCAGCTAACAATTCAAGTGCTCATGGGAGGTACAGGGTTCAAACAACCAGGCTATTCAAACAATTGGGTATGGTTCATAATGTGGTTATCAAAGAACAAGCTTATAGGCTCAACGGGGTAAACTATGGTCAATTACATTCAGGTGAGTACATATTTGTGTCTGGCTTAACAAAGAAATGCCTATATCCCTTCAAGACTAAACAAACTTCTATTTTGATTTGTACACACACGGGGCAAGTTCTAGGTACCAAATGCAGATATAGAATAAGATGCAAAATATATCACACACACATGGCACATAATTCAATCCAAATTGGTTCATCAAAACACTCCATTGAGCCTTCGAGTTAGTTACAACATGCACCATTAAGGCATTCTACAAGAGTCAATAATTGAGCCTAAGCGTCACACTCTAAGATTTTTTTGGTGTTCGGGTGTAACACACTAAGGGTTGCATTTCATCATTCAGCACCTTGCCCAAAAGATTCCTAAAAACTGAAAAAAATAAAAATAAAAGAAGAAGCTAGCTATACTCGGTTCAAGCTAAATCCTTGAAAGAACCGCAGTCAAAAGAAAAACCAAGGGGGAGTTACTACACTACCTAAAAAGAAAATAAAAAATCTTTTTGGTGTTTTCTTTGGACTAACTTCCCTCAAGAAAACTACCTAAGAAGTCCGTCATCAGGAAGAGTCCACTAAATTTTCTGAATTATTTTTTATATCGACTTGGACCCTCAAGAACCCCGCCGAAGGGATCCGTCGTCGGGCAAAGACGACTTGATCGATTATCCCCTATGTACAACCAAAACAAAAACAAATAAAACAAACTACGAAAATAAAGCATAAAAACTACACTTCAACTAAGTTCCACAAAAACTAAAGCAAACAAATAACAATTATACAACATACAACAAACAAGGAATCCTTCCCCCACCCCACACGTATAATGAGGACATGTCCTCATGGCCAATTAAAATGAGAAGGAAGGTAAGGGAACTTCCCTGACTGCTCAATCCTTGTCGGAGACAGAGCCTGAGTCCACGTTGCACGCACGACGCAGGGCGCAGAGCCAACCCATGATCCTCTTCTCAGATGTTTTCTGCTGGGTGGCCATTTCATCAACACGGGTCCCCAGGTCATTCACAGAGGTCCTCAGCCCAACCACATCTTGCTCTAGGTGGTCTAACCACTGTACCCGACTGGCCCTAGACAGGCCTCCAACATCTGCGGCCTGTGCCTGAACGGGCTG
This sequence comes from Nicotiana undulata, assembly GCA_005239495.1. NCBI lineage: Eukaryota > Viridiplantae > Streptophyta > Magnoliopsida > Solanales > Solanaceae > Nicotiana > Nicotiana undulata. The sequence goes on from ML252069.1 coordinate 61,784, forward strand.
CTCCTCCTCCATCTGCTCAGCTTCATCCTCACCATGCTATGGCTCCTCCTCCGCCTCATCATCCTCAGAGTCCTTACCTATCAAATACTCAGCCTCCACCACCACATCCTTGCCCGTACTGACTCTATCAGCTATGAAGGGGTGCACCACAGGCACCCAGCCATCTATAACAAAGTCACCAGACATGCCAGCCTGCCTGCACAAACGAGTGACGAGCGAAGGGTAGAAGAATCCATATCGTTGGACCTTCATGTGTGTAAACATCTCGTCATGAATCACCTTGGACACATCGAATGACGCATTAACCATGAAGCACCAAATCAAACACCCTCGAGGGATGTTCACCTCTGAAAGGTTCTTGGAAGGCAGGAGGCGACTGTTGATCAAGTACAACTAGCATTTGGCCTCAAACTTAAGGGCCAAGGAGTGGAATTTGTTTCCATATTTAAACCACTTCAATGTGACTCCCGGTTGACAGATGGTCCCGGGGAACTTGTCCCAGGGAGTCCTCTTTCCACTAAAAAGCTGGTAAGCATCCACATATCCCTCAGCTGGTGGAGGTAGCCTGTACACTGTCCAGATATTCTCTATGGAAGCATTGACTGGACTTTTCCGCACTGTTACCACATAGTTCTCATGTTCTGGAGCATTGGCATAAAACTCCCAAAAAAGCATGGAATTTGCCTCATCAGGCTCCTCAAAGAACACATCCAGGTGTCGCCGCATTAGCACCTCATGCATATTAAGACAGTTTATCCTGAGTGCATTAATATCCATGGCTTGCTCAGGGACGGTCGTTTTATCCTCCTTTTCATTGAACCGGTCTTGGGACTTTGTGGAGACGAACTTTTGGCTATTGAAAGGCCTGGAGTTAATTAGTTTGCGAGGCCGTCCCCCGGTGGAAGCTCTTACCGGGCAGCTGGAGGAGGCTCCGGTGGTTTGGCGCTTTTGTGGAGGCATGGTACCTACAATTAGCCCATTGTTAGCTCAGTACAACCGGGTGACCCAACCTTGGTTACTCAGACTTCACCACAAAATTTGTCACAATACTTCCTCCAATGAGGCATTTTTACAAACATGTGGTGGGTCATGAATAAGTTTAACCCCAAGCATTCAATATGGAACTTGAAGCAACACCACAATAACCCAAACATATTGGCACCACCCCCACAACCCACATGTTAATACTTCTCAGCACAACACAACTACTACCATGTATGACTATCCACTAAGAAAACTACAATTTTGTTCACAAAGTAAAAGAAAATAAAGCTACAAAAAGAAATAAAAAGAAAATTAATGGGAGAAATACATACCGATAGAGTTGAAGGAGGGGAATAGAGTAATATGTGTTGAGGAAGACTTGGAGAGGGAAGATCTTCGTGGGTGGGGAAGAGGTATATCTGCGTATGTGGTTGCTGGGTTTTGGGGAGAAAGATAAAGAAGAAACGGAGAAAAAGAAGAAGGGTTTTAAGTGGGGGAGTGTTCTAATGGGAGAGGGAAAGTGGGGGACGTGGGAGGGGTGGGACGGTTGGGTAGGGTAAAAGTTAATTTGGTTAGTGGGGGAAATTAGAAAAAGAAAATAAAAAAAAAAGCGAGAAAAACTTACCTGTGTCGAGACAGGCTAGCGCGGGCTCGCTAGTCCCAGAGGTCCTGGGCAGTGAGAAACCTCACTAGCACGGGTTCTAGCATGGGCTTAGCGCGGCCTCGCTAGTGGGCACAAACCTGGGCAGTAGGAAACTAGACTAGCGCGACCTCTAGCGCGTGCATAGCACGGGCGCGCTAGTCCATGCATCCTCAACCTTAATCTTTTATTTTCTTCTTGCTTTGGGGTCTTGTGCTCACCCCTTTTCTCGAAGACACGATTGCAAAAGTGAGTGCCTCCGTCACTAATAATAGCCCTTAGGATCCCAAATCGGGTGAATATATTTTTCTTCAAGAACCCCACCACCACTCTTTCATCATTGGTGGGAAATGCTGCAACTTCTACCCATATGGACATGTAGTCTACAACAACAATTATGTACTTATTGCCATATGAGCTGACAAAGGGACCTATGAAGTCAATCCCCCATACATCAAACACCTCCACTTCTTGTATTGGGTTCATGGGCATCTCATGACGACGAGATATGTTCCCCATCCTTTGACATTCGTTACAGCCCTTCACCTATTGGTGAGCATCTTTGAACACAATTGGCCAGTAGAACCCGACCTATAACACCTTAGCTGCTGTCCGAACTCCTCCATAATGTCCTCCATATGGTGATGCGTGACAAGCCTGCAAAACAGAAAATTACTCTATCTCGGGGACACACCTCCGGATCATGTTATCAATGCAAATTTTAAACAAATGAGGTTCATCCCAATAGTAATTGCGGCAATCACGATAAAACCTTTTCTTTTGGACAGGAGAGAGTTCGTAAGGTTCAATACCACTTGCTAGGTAGTTTGCAATGTCTGCATACCATGGCGCCTCCTCTATGCTCGTGGCGAGTAGCTGCTCGTCTGGAAAGGTTTCTAGAATATCCTCAGATTCAATTGCATTCTCAGCACCTTTAAGACGTGACAGGTGGTCAGCGACTTGGTTCTCCGTGCCCTTGCGGTCACGAATCTCCAAGTCAAATTCTTGAAGAAGTAGCACCCAACGAATGAGGCGCGACTTAGACTCTTTCTTCTCAACCAAGTTTCTGATGGCTGTGTGATTAGTGTATACAATCACCTTCGACCCGATCAAGTAAGACCTGAACTTGTCAAAGGCGAACACGTCTACCAACATTTCCTTTTCAGTCACCATGTAGTTCAGTTGAGCTCCACTCAAAGTCCTACTTGCGTAGTAAATTGGGTGCATTATTTTACCTTTGCGCTGACCCAACACGGATCCCACTGCGTAGTCACTGGCATCGAATATGAGTTCAAACGGTTTCTCCCAGTCGGGTGCAACGATAATTGGTACCGTGACTAGCCGCTTTTTAAGCTCCTCAAACGCCATCCTGCAATCATCAGAAAATACCAAGGGGTTATCTTTTTCAAGCAACTTACAGAGGGGGTTGGCGATCTTGGAGAAGTCTTTGATGAATCGCCGGTAGAACCCGTCATGCCCAAGAAAGCTACGTATAGCTTTGACTGATGTGGGAGGTGGGAGCTTTTCAATCACATCTACTTTCTCTCGGTCCACCTCAATTCCTTTACTCGACACCAAGTGCCCCAAGACGATCCCTTCTTGTACCATGAAATGACACTTCTCCCAGTTAAGCACAAGGTTCGTCTAGATGCACCTCTTGAGTACACGGGTCAGATTTGCTAAGCACTCATCGAATGAATTTCCCACTACTCAGAAATCATCCATGAATACCTCCATGATATCTTCCACCATGTCTGTGAATATGGCCATCATGCACCGTTGAAATGTGGCAGGTGCATTGCAAAGGCCGAATGGCATCCTTCTGAAGGAAAACACCCCATAGTGGCATGTGAAGGAGGTCTTTTCCCTATATTTCGGGGAAATTGAAATCTGATTGTACCCCAAGTACCCGTCCAGGAAACAAAAGCGAGACCTCCCTGCCAGCCTATCGATCATCTGATCAATGAAGGGAAGTGGGAAGTGGTCTTTTCGGGTGGCAAGGTTCAGCTTTCTATAATCCATGCATATTCTCCAACCCGTGACGGTTCTTGTAGATATCAACTCATTTTTTTGATTCTTTACAACCGTCATGCCACCCTTTTTCGGAACACATTGCACTAGGCTAACCCAGTTATTGTTAGAGATGGGAAAAATGATTCCCGCTTCTAACCACTTGATGATTTCTTTCTTCACCACTTCCTTCATGTTTGGATTCAAGCGCCTTTGGTGTTCCCTGGAAGGTCTGTGTCCCTTTTCCAGGAGAATCTTGTGCATGCAATACGCTGGACTGATCCCTTTGATATCTGCCATGGTCCACCTAATGGTAGTCTTGCACTCAGAGAGTACCTGTAACATCTAAGTTTCCTGCACATCTAACAAACTTGATGAGATAATAACATGTAGCGTAGAATTAGGGTCTAGAAATGCGTACCTGAGATGGGATGGCAATGGTTTCAACTCTAGTTTGGGTGGTTCTTCCACAGAGGTCTTGGCTGGTAGGCTCTCTCTTTTCTCTAACTGCAATGGTTCAAACTCGAGAGCCCTCGGCCAAAACCCTTTACCTTCAAGTGCTAACACCCACTCTGCCAATTCCTCCCTATTTTTCTCATCTAAATTCATTAAACATGCAGCAAGAGGGTCATCAATAGTTAAGGACACATCATCTTCCTCCACTATCAAATCCACATTATCAATTAGAGAATAGTTGGCGAACTCACTCGGTCGCCTCATAGATTTCTGCACATTGAATGTGATTTCTTCATCATTAAGCCTCATCTTGAGCTCCCAATCTCGCAATCAATGAGGGCTCTGCCTGTGGAAAAAAATGGCCTTCCCAAGATTATGGGAATCTCCTCATCCACTCGACAGTCTACTTTCACAAAATCAGCAGGGAACACAAACTTCCCCACTTATACCAAAACATCATCCAGAATACCCGACGGTCTCTTCACCGTCCTATCAGCTAGCTGCAACAACATGGAAGTTGGTCTGGCTCTACCAATACCCAGTATCTTATACATGGCCAGGGGCACTGGATTAATGCTGGCCCCTAAATCACACAGTGCTTTGGCAAAAGCAAAATTGCCAATGGTGCAGGGAATTGTAAAACTCCCTGGATCAGACAACTTTTATGCAATTGATCGTGTTACCACAACACTGCAAGTCTGAGTCAAAGTCACAGTCGCTAAGTCTTGGAAATCAAACTTCTGAGACATCAAGTCCTTCATCATCTTCGCATACCCAGGCATCTCTTTCAGAGCATCTATCAGAGGAATGGTTACCTGTATCTGCTTCACCATATCCAAGAACTTTTTGTACTGCTCACCCTTTTGGTATTTTGCCAACCTTTGAGAAAATGGTGCTGGTGGTCTCTTCTTCCCGGTGATTTGGGATTTTTCTTTCTCAACTACCACCTCAACTACTGGTTCTGGGGTTATCTCCACTTCATTTTCAGCCTCACTCTGCCCACTGGGTTCTCCTTCAGCAGTTTGCACTGTTACCTTGGTCAAGTTTGTGGAATCATCAATTTCGATTGGCACTGGTACTAGTGTCTCTGCCTGCTTGCTTTCATGGGCCAACTCTTATTCCAAGTCTAAGTCCATGCCATTGCGGAGACTCACTGCCATCATCTGCTTCGGGCCCTGGTCCTTAGGATTCACCTGAGTGTCTGCAGGTAAAGTCCCAAGAGGACGATTGTTCACTGACATAGATATCTGGCCCAACTGCACTTAGATATTTTTAATAGCTGCGTCATGTGCATATACTCTCTCACTCATTTTGGAAGTCGACCCAATTACCTGTTGCATCATCACTTCAAGCCTGGAAAACCCATCTTCTTGCCTCCCCCCATGTTGTTGCTGAGGAGGGTGGTACGCTTGCTGCTGATTTTGATAGTTATAACCTTGTGGCCTTTGATAAGGTGCTACATTACTATGAGGTTTCATGGCACCCATGTTTCCATTCTTCTGCTGCTGATGAGGTGGTCTATATGGCTGAACTTGCTGACCCCAGTTCTGTCCTCCATAGTTTGACACATAATTCATGTTTTCTGGGTAATGAGTGTGATCACAATCTGCATTCCACTGATTATCAATTGGTTGACTAATGCAAGATGTGCATAAGCCCCCATTGGTAGTATCCACAATATGAACTTGCTGCTTTATCCCCGACCCCTCTATCTTTTTCGTAAGAATACTCATTTGTGTCATCAAAGTAGCCATGTTCTCAGCCATAGTGTTGGATGAATCTAATGGCACTGAGTGAACAACTTGGGTAACAGGAGCACCCCTGGTTGTCCATCCTGAATTTTGTGCCATTGTATCAAGTAAAATCTGGCACTCTCTCCATGTTTTGCTAAGGAATGCTCCACCAGCTGAAGCATCAACATTGGCCTTTACACCATCAGCCAGACCCATATAAAATCGCTGCCCCAATATTTGCTCAGGAATACCATGGTGAGGACAAATAACCAGCATCCCTTTAAACCATTCCCATGTCTTCTGCAGTGTCTCCATGGTCTTCTGCCTGAAGCTTATAATATCATCAATCTGCTGTGCTATCTTGTTTTGTGGATGAAATTTATTCAGAAATTGCTTGACCAACTCCTCCCATGTTGAAATAGAGTTGGGAGGGAGTTGAGCTAAGTCTGGGAAACTCCTGTCCCCGAGAACGGAAACAATAACAGTCTTAATGCCTCCAGAGTAACATTAGGCTGCCTCTGGGTCTTGCAGATGGACATAAAGTTTTTTAAATGCTGCTGGGGATCCTCAACGTATGACCCCCAAAATAGCCCCTTATTCTGCAACAAGTGCAGCATATTGTTTGTAATCTGGAATGAATCTGCTTCAATATGAGGGACCAAAATCGCGGTTGCCAAGTTGTCTACTGTGGGTTGTGCCCAGTCGTATAATGGCGCCTCAAGTACAACGGGTACCTCAGGCGCTGCAATCCGTGCATCTGGGTCAACCGCACCATCCCCAACATTAATGTTGTTTCTATCGTTGAACTCTGCCATGTCTGGTTCTATGTGTTTAATGTGTGGTTGTTGTTTGCTTCTCCGATTGGACCTGTTCAAGGCCTTGAAAACTTTTTCGGGGTCTGTAAATGCTTCAAATACGTCACCAGTTCTCAAAGAGTTTCTAGGCATGCACCTGAACCACCGGTTTAACAAACGTTAGTAATTCAATATATGTATGAAATCAAAGAAAATTGACTATACTTAGGAATTTTCATATTTTCCTTCAACTACACTTGATAATACCATTAACTCCCCGGCAACGGCGCCAAAATTTGATCACACTCAATTATGTCTACTAAAAGACTAAGCAGCCGTTGCAAATATAATCCGGGTATTTTTCCTAGAGTCAAATCCCACTGGGAATTAACGTATCAATTGTTGTTGTCAGATTACTAAATTCTTAATAATCAACTTCCTCAAAAGTTATGAATATCACTTTCTGGTGTTTCTATTACTACAGCTGAACAGAAATAATAAACTAAAGATTAACTAACAATAAGGCTTAAACAATTGGAATAAAGGTCTAAGGTTATGGTTTCCCCCGTTGGTGAAATTCCTTCTTGTATACTTCCTATAGTTTTGACTTAGTTGTCTCTATCAATCATGAACACTTCAGTTATCATAAATCTCTCTCAAGTAATTATGATAATTTACTAGACGCACTCTCTCAAGTTACGCTAGCTAGATTGCATTACAGTTCACTTTAGATTGCACCCGAGGTATCGTTATCTCTAATCCAACCTCTAAACCCTCGGTTATGACTCTCGCCTATGCTCTGGGAGTGATGTTGTTCAAAAAACTACCTAAATATGCACTCTCTCTCAAGTAGATACATAATAAATAGGAACAGCTAATTGAGGGCCCTTCAATCAACTACAACAAGAACGTAGTTGAACAAATAGAGATTAACAACCAAACAAAACTATATTAATATCACAATAAGTTCATCCCCAACGGGTTCCACCAAAACCTTAGATTAGAAAAGTTAGCTACTCATAACAATGATAAAAACTACAAACGAATTCATGATCAAGGGTAAAATCACAAAAGAAGGAGATATGGATTGATGCCCAATTGCCTCATTGCCTCTTGCCCTTCCTTTTCATGTTCTAAACTCTAAACCTTGATAAACTCCTCTCTTGGGTGAATTGAACCTTTTATAGGTTGAGTGGACTGGCCTTGAACTTCCAGAAATAACCCTCAGCTTTTATTTTTCACACCTAGACTAGCGCGGGCGCGCTAATCACGCGCTAACAACCCGCGCTAGTTGAGTTATGGACTGCCTCAGGAAATCTGGATTAGCGCGGGAGCGCTAAGGTCGCGCTACAACCCGCGCTAATGGGGTTCTTCACTGCCTCGTTATGCTGAACTAGAGCGGGCACGCTAATATCGCGCTACAACCCACACTAATGAGGTTTCTTACTGCCTTGATGAATCTTCAGACTTCAAGTCACCCAGAAAAATACCTCGTGGCCTATTCTTCTTCAATTTTGCCTAGATCACCATCATAAGTCCTCATTAGTGTGTCGTAGTTCTGTGAAACACAAAAATCACCATTAGAGCCAATTTATCATCTTTTAACACACTTAAGACAGTGAAGCATCATTAAGTTAGAGTATAAAGATGCTCTAAACTATGAAATTTTAGCCTATTATCAGTACGCACTCTTGACTTCTGCGGCCACACAATAATAGGCGGTCCGCACTTCTTGGTGAACTTTGAATTCCAACTCTCTTATCTTCATCTTCTGCGGCCGCACAATTATTGTGCGGTCCGCTCATTGCAAAGCAGCACTGTCAAATTTCCTTCATGTTCTGCGGTCCGCACTTTGCCCCTCTTTTTCTTGATTTTAGTCCTTGTCCAAAAATACTCCTTCTTGAGTTGAATGTCATCACTTTGGCTCATTTTACAATACTCCTGCAGGAAAGCATGTTTTATCAGTTTTCGGGAATACCTTTCAGCATTTTTGAACTAAAACGAAAATAAAAGGATGCAAATAAGTAGTCAAAGTCCCTACATATCAGTGACACGCATGCTAGGTGCCGGGCGTGTGGGAGTGCACCATGTGAATTGTTATTTAGTAGTTTTCATGGATTTGTGTAGCTATCATATCCGAATATTTTACTGTACTCTCCGTGATAGAGCATTTGAGATGTAATTTATGCTAGAAATCATGTTTAGACTATATGCTGGTACTATTGGGACCCACAATGGTCGCTCTTTGCAATTGATTTATTTTTTCAATTGTAGTTATGTACTTAGTCGCATTCATCATTACGTATCATATCTCAGTCTCTGTTATCGCATATTGTCTCATCTCGTATCATTGATTAGGGTTGCTTAGCATGCGGGTTGTGAACACAAGAGGCTGGAGAGATTGATGACTAAGTGAGGTCGAGGGCCTATTGTGAGTGGTATTTATGGGGCCGGGTTGCACGCAACGGGCTTTATTAATTCATGCCAGGATTTGGCTTATTATAGAACTTGCGCTGGATAGGCCCTTCCGGAATCTGCACATCCACAGTGGGCGCATTTTCTATTGATTTTCGGGCTGGATCTGCCCTGTATACTGAGTGACTGAGAGTACCGCGTATTTAACATGATGAGTTTTAGGAGATGGTGAGATTGAGTACTCTGAGAGTGTGAGTACATGAGATTATAACTGAGGTGCATTTCATGTGACATGCATACGTGATACAAGCATTGAGATGTGTTTCCTCATGTTGCCCGGTTTTGGTGAGATTCATGATTTCACTTGCATATTGATATGTAGGTAGAGAGAAGTACTTTCCTCATGCTATCTGAAAATGAAACATCTTAATTATTGTTGAGAGATTTTTGGGGAAAATTACAATTTTCAGATTTACTCATATCTCTGGTGATTTGGTGAAAAGAAATGAGGTTTATTGACATCTTTGAAATATATGCCTATTTTCCCATAACTGTGAACGATTTGAGCATCTTACCTCTGACTTATTTCTTGTACCATTTTTATTATGTTGTTATGAATTTTTGTTGGCTATTGGTGTTGGACCCCGACCCTTGTTTCAGCTCGTTACTACTTTCAACATAAGGTTGAGTACATGGGGTCGACTGTACACTTCCGCACCTTGCATGTAGACTTTGGATGCTGATGTTGCTGCATACGACGAGAGCTGAATATGAAGATATACCTGCATTCCAGTCATGGCTATCATTTGTCCGTGATAACATTAGGTTCAAATTCTGTTCACTTACATTTCTAACAGATGTTGTAATTATTTCAGTTCCGTCTTGTAAAAATCTAAATCTTAGAAGCTCATGATTTGTACTAATAGTCCTTGGACAATTTTTTGTATAAAAGTAGTTGCATTATCATTTCTTCTCTTAATAAATCTCATTAAATTGGATAGTTGTTAATTGGTTTACCTAGCGGGTTGGGTTAGGTGCCATCACGACTAGTTGAATTTTGGACCGTGGCACAACATTTCGAAGTAATCTAATTATCAGCGAAGGCCGTGGTCGAAGAGTCAGCAAGACTGAAGTTGAGGAGTTGTCATCGAGGCCGCGGTCGAGCACCCTTGACAGAGTTATAACGGCTCGTTTCATCATAGGACACAAAAGAGAATATTCTAGTGAATATTATCTGCACTTGTACTGTTAGGGGTTTTAGGAACATGTTCCTTATATATAGAAAGAGAGACAATGATAGGGGACTTGTGATATTCATTAGTAAAAATACACTTTGACTTCGGAGAGAGAGAATCAGATTTCATTGCAAGCATACAAATATCACTTTTTCACTAGGATTCTTATCTACACTTTTCCACTAGATCCGGGAATAACTCAGATATTCAGAGGATTGTCTATCACTCATCATTGTCAGAAAGAACATTCATTGATTTCATTCTTTCTTGGGTGACTGATTCATTCTATTTACTTAAATACCATTTATTGCTATTCATCAATATTTAGTGCTATATTATTGCCTTTGAATTCTTGAGTATTGATTATACGCTACCGCTGCTATCAAAATATACATACGTAGTATTTATTGCACTTTTGAGAACTCCATCTTTGGGATATTATTGTTAGCTAAGATTAACCCCCATTTTGTCACGACCCGAAAACCACTAGTCATGATGGTACCTAAGTGTAACGACCTGGTCGGTCGTTTTGAGAATTTAAGCTCCGTTTGGTAGCATAAGGTCTTGAACAACTTCGTATGGTGATTTTGGACTTAGGCGTGCGTTCAGATTTGGAGGTCCGTAGGGTGATTTGAAGCATTTCGGTGAAAGTTGGAAAATTTGAAATTTGGAAGGTGGAAAGGTTTGACCAACAGTTGACTTTGGCAATATCGGGGTCGAAATGCGATTGTGAGAGTTGGAACAACTCCGTTACATCATTTGGGACTTGTCTGCAAATATTAGACGCTATTCCATTAGGTTTCGGCACGAGTTTTAGAAATTGGAAGATTTGGAAGTTCATAGTTGGATTCATGGCGCGATTTGCATTTTTGGTGTTGTTTGATATGATTTCAGACCCCGAGCGAGTCCGTGTTAAGTTATAGAATTTGTTTGTGTGCTTAGACGAGGTCCCAAGGGCCTCGGGTGTGTTCCTGCTCGGCTACAGGTCATTTTCCTCCTATTTTGAATAGTTGTTTCTATTTTCTGGTGTTCTTCTTCGCGATCGCGAAGCGCCTTTTGCATTCACGAAGTGTTACTACTTACCACTTCGTAATTCTTCTTTGTGTTTGCGTTCAACCTCTCGCGTTTGTGAAGTTCTGCCTTTCCCTTCACCGCATTCGCGTTTAGTCACCCTCGTTCTTGATCGGCGTCCACCTATACCACTAAAGAGTAGCAAGGAAGGGATCGAAACAGCTTTTACCCGAACGGGTCAGGATCGATTTCCACAGGGAGCTAGGTATGTGGGAGTTGAGTGTCTAAGTGATCTAGTGATGTTTCATGCTCTTAATTACACTTCTCATCAAAAAGGTTTTGTAAATTATGCTAAGGTTTAAACTAAAAGAGATTATGAACTAGCTAACTATGATCTTTTTGTGGATTTTCTCAGTTGATTAAAAGCACTAGGGCTGTGACTTGCTCCTAGGCGAGTGACTAATGGGGTCTAAGATTGAGAATATCATTGTGAATTGTGCGTGAATGACATAACCTCATGCTAAGTAACTCACTCAATACCTCTCGGTAATTTGGGTGACCTTTCCCAAATTGGCCTTCTCAAGCTCAATTGGGTGTTTCCATAAATCACATGTATTGGCTTAAGTCAGGTGTAGCTATCTCTAGAATCCACCCTTTTATTGGGGCTATCAATCGCTTGAGCTCACCCCAATACCTTGTTAGCCTAATTATCTAGACTTGGGTCATCTTTCTCAAGAGTAACCCTAGTCATGAAGGCACGAACTAGTGTTTGCAACCATTAGATCTAAGAATTATGCACAATTAGACTAAAAATCCAACACCCATACACAAAATCATCCTAAAATTGAAGACCCATTAGTTACCTACACTAGGGGTGGGTCACAATCCTAGATTAAGGGTCTATCTACTCATAATTGAAGAAGAAACTAAATAGGAAGATGAAATTGAACTCATAAATGTAAAGTACAAGATAGAAATTGAAGAAGTATTGTAAGAACTATGCTAAAACTACTCAAAATGGGCAAAAACCACTATTCACGTGTTCCTCCTTACAACTGATGACCTAAAAAAGTAGAAAAATATCTATTTATACTAGGCTGAAAATACTGGACAAAATTGCCCCTACAGAGAATTCGCTCCCGGCGTATTTCTGAGCGCCGCAGCGGATTGGCTTCCGCTGCAGCGGAATATTGGCCGCTGCAGCGGTCTTGGACCTTGAATGTTCTCTGATTATTTATTCCGTGCCCAGCGAAATAATGAAGCGCTGCAGCGGTGGAAAAAATGCGACAGCGGAATAATACTGCTGACCGCGAAAGTGTGGAACCTCACTCCTGCTGACTCTCTGAAGTTTAGAAATACGCCCCAGCGTAATAGTGGACGCTGCAGTGGTAGATAACCGCTACGGCGGAAAAATAGCGCGGTCAGCAGTGAACTCTTCCTCAAAAATCACCTCTCTGAAGTTTGACAACGGGGTAGCGGAGGGAAATCTGCTGCAGCGAAATGACAAACGCTGCAGCAGAAAAGTGAATGCTGCGGCATTTCAGCTGGGTACTGGGAACTTGCAAGTTTTGCTCTTTTTCAGACCTTTTTTGATCAATATTCACAAATCAACTTAGTTCCTGCAATTTAAACAACTTGCATCAAAATGTGGGAGTATTTTAGTCAAATTTTGCATAAAAACCTAAGAAAATGGGAGTAAATAGTAGCACAAATCACTAGTTATCAACTCTCCCAAACTTAAGTCTTTGCTTGTCCTCAAGAAAACAAAATAACTCCCACCTCCGTAATCAAGAAAAGAGAAAGTATTTCAGCCATTAAGATGTGATTCATCAAGCTTCAATTGGGACTAACAATTACCCTCAACACAAATGCATTATTGACAAAGTTATGCAATGATTTTCTAGCTCACTAGATTTAACGTGACACCAAATCTTCAAGAGTTGACTAAAGTCGTCATAGATCTTCTCTCTTTCACCTATATCACTGTGGATCCCAGACTCTTTCTCCTCTACTTTCCATAGGCTCATCTCACCATAAAGAACGAACTCTCAAAATTTTGTTTATCATGGGGGTTCTCTCTTCACTCTCGAAAGAATGCCTCAAGTATGAATTTAAGTACACTCAACCTGAGATCCTATGGGGCTTTGTCGGGATGTCACGGAGGCCTTTTGGATCGAATTTGGTCATGGTGAACTTTGGTAGAATATCTCCCCTTAAGCACTCCAATTTTTCACATTTTTGCACATGTCATTCTTGACTCTTTGAGTCACACATTTCCCTTGAGGGACTTAGAGAGACTCATTGTAGCTCTTTATTTTACTTGGGGCTCATTTTCTCCCTTTTCCTTTCTTTTCCATCATTTCAAGCCCCCTTTTCAAGTTTTTGGTTTTCCTTTCACCCTTTTGATTTTCTTTTTGGTTCATTTTGCTTTTCAACCTTTTCTTTGGCCCCTTTTTACATAACCAAGCCTTTCATCACTATGCATTTCCTCATCTTTCCCCCAAACTTATGATTTTTTTGCCTATTATTCATCAAGAGTTCTCAAGGAAAGAATGGGTGCTAAGAGTGGGTCATTCGAGAACGGATGAAGGTTTACAATGTGGTTTTTGAACAAATCAGCTTAGGCTCAAAATGGGTTGACTAGGGATCTTGTCAAGGTAGGCTAAGGAATTCTTTCAATTTCAGTAGGAAATCAAGGAAGGCCTATGATCATCTCACAAGTCGAGCTCACTTAGGATTTCGCCTAGAAAAGCACTTAGGGCAAGTTCTAGACTTTTAGGCACGACACTCGGGATATGGAATTTAAAACCTCACCTCACAAATCTTAAGATTATTAAAGAGTATCGAGTCAAGGGCCCACAATAACCTTGGTTCAAATTGAAAACTCAAATATGGCCATGAACACCACCTGACGACAGTTTTTAGTCAACTCAAGACTCTAAGGGTCACAACTAGAACTAGCCTCATTTGTAATCTGTCTTTAACCATGAGGTCAAAGGTAAGTCTGTTGGTGCCAAGTGAAGATCTATTTGAATCACATTTATTCACTACTACCAAAACAAAAGAAAACAAAAACAAAAACAAAAACGAAAAAACTGACTCAATCCTTTAAGAAGGTCGTCACACCCTCTGTCGTAGGGAAGAGACACCTGGTTCGCACAATTTCCACCCGTGGAAAGAACTGTGGCCTTAAGAAAACCAGGGGCTTATTGACAACGTAAAAGGAAGAGAAGAAGTTATGAATTAAAAAGAAGCAATTAAATGAAATAAGAAGTTAAACTACAAATGGGAAAAAGCTAAAGAAGTTATAAAGTAGAAAATACAAGAATTAGAAATGAATATTTACAATGGGGGATGAATATATACATATGATAGGGAATCTGAATATATACATACCAAAAGTAAAAAGTACGGGAATGTAAATAAGGAAAGAAAAATAGTATCAACAGTTATTACAACCCAAAATCATGAAAATGTCTGAAATCATCAACTACCAAATAGAGGCCACCCCCTCCAATAAAAACTACCATTGTCCTCAGTGCTAACTAGAAACAAATATAGATCAGGGGAGAGGGGTGAGAGAGAGTAAAAGGAAACTCCCTATGGTGCCTCAGGCTGCATAGGTGAAGGATCAACTAGGGATGATGAAGAAGGCATTGTGCCAGTGGTGGTAGCATGGTCCTGTGGCTGCATAGATGTTTTGCCCTCGGGATCCTCGAGCTGAATCTCCATGTCATCAGTCCGCGGGATGGCTCTCCTACGAACTGGGGCTGGTGGAAGGTATGCCTCATCAACATGTGTGCCCTGGTCAGTGGGTTCTGGATCTCCTAGCAATAGATCAAGGGGAATGTCCCCCGCAGCTGTGATCTTTGACACCTCTTTCTTCAAGGCTACTTGCGTTTCCTGCATCTTCACCTGTACCTTCTTCATATCATCGTGGGACTTCTTCATCTTCTTCATATACTTTCCCCAATAAGTGATCTCCTTTTCTTGCTTCTCCAGTGTCTCCATGATTTTCTTTTGGTTATCCACCAAGCTCTTCAATGTATCCTCCAGAGTAGGAGGCAATGCAATGGGTACCGGAGCTAACTGGGCTGCAACTGTAGAAGAAAGGTCAAAAAGCTTAGAGAAAGCTACCTGCAGCCAGTTGGTGATACCAACTAGAGTTTGAGACACTTTCAAGGCCGTATGAAGGTAGGTGGAGGATGATGGAACTGAGACTGGTATGTCCATGGCAGGATATGACGGAGGCTCAGGGACAACAACATCAGTGGGCCCCTTAGAAGCAATGGAGCCTTCAGCCGCAGCGGAAGGCTTTGTGGCTGTGGAAGTACCAGGGGATGAAGATGTGGTGGCTTTCCCTTTTGCCTTGGGGTTGTCTGACCCCTTCAAACTATACCATGAGAAAGCAGACCGGGGCTTTACAAAAGTGTCAAAATATCTCCCCTCAACATTGTTATCCCGGAAATACATAGTAAGGAAGTTGGGAAAGGGAAAGGAGGCCTCATTCCTCTGCACAATCCGGTCTATCACCCCGGACATGATATTCCCGACATTAATCGGGATACCACCCATAATAGCATCCACTGTTACTGCCCTAGCAAGGGGCATGTTACTTTCTTGGAGTATCGGGTCTATTCTGCTCCAAACAAAAGTGGCCCATCCCCTGGCCTCAAAGCTCAATGTGTTTCTCTTGATGGCAGTGCCTACAACCAACCATGCCGGTGTAGTCCCTAGGGTAGCTATGACAGAGGCCAACCATGGGCGAGCCAAATCTTTCATATTCACCTTCTCCATGTACCGAGTCTCAACTTCATCCACGAAACCCACATAGTCATTAATAGCCTTGCCATTATACAAAATATTCTAGTTGCGAACCTTAGTGAGGTATGTGCCTTTTTTGGTGAAGGCCACATTTGTCTAGAACTCCTTCAAAACGTATTCATTGGCATCAACCACTTTGGTATTAAAGAGGTCCCACCCCGCTCTTTCTAAAAATTGCTTCTTCACATTGGGGTGGAGGGGTAAGAGATCATTGATGATGAAAGGCCTTTCCAGGATGAGAGATCCCTGGGGCCACCATTCTCTAAATTGGTGGTAGGCCGGTTCAGAGACAAACCGGTCCTGCCACACTGATGAGTTTCTGGTCCTGAGAACACCAGAAGTCTGCACTTGGGTGTCTCCACCCCTTCCATCATCAGGAGCCTCATCCGAGATTTCGAGGTTGATGGAAGGAGGGGTTGCTGATTGGGCTACCGATTGGGCTGCTGCACCTGCGCCTCCGGGAGTAGCTAAATGAATAGTAGAGTCCTCAGAAGCCTCAGAGCTGGTGGGCTCGTTGATGAGTCTCCTTGGCTTTTCTAATGCAACTGCTAAAGCTGATCCACTCTGTCCCTCTAAAGCTTCCCAGGAGGGCACATACTCACTAGACTCCAACTCTGAAGGGCTTGTCCTTTTCATTTTTTGTTTCTTTCCTATTGCCTGTGTCAGACCCAGAGGATTCTATTGTTTTCCATTGCCCTGACCCATTGAAGGGTCTCCTCTCCCCGGTTTCTTGTCAGGTCCTCCCCGTGATCTCACCATTCCATGCAAACATGTAACAAACATTGTTAGAAATAGTACATAAGTACCCAATTAAAGCTTAGACAGTATATAAGTAGAGAGGCAGAGAGTGCACATATAGGAGATCCGCTGTCAACAGAAAAATGACCGCTGCACCGGAAGGTCACCGCTAACAGCAAAATTTTGGCCATTGCAGCGAAACTAGGGGGATCAGACTACCTTTTCTTTGATTCTGTAAAACGCTGTCCGCGAAAACTGGACCGCTGCAGCGTTTGGCCACCGCTGAGAGCGGAATTTTGGCTGCTGTAGCGAAATTTCTCTACTTTGCTCACTGTTCTAGATTTTCACTTGCACTACATCCACTAAGTCCTATATCAACTTCACAACTGGTTAGCTCACAGAAAACTATTCTAACAAAAGCAACAAAAACAAAAACAAAAAAGAAAGAAAAGAGAACACTTGGGTTGCCTCCCAAGAAGCGCCTCATTTAACGTCGCGACACTACGCATGTTACCATTTTCAAAGGAATTTCAGCAAAGCCACCACGTGGCTATCTTCAAATTTACCCAGATAATGCTAGACCTGGTGCCCATTCACATGAAAAATCTCCCCATTCTTGTTTTTGAGATCAAGAGCACCAAAGGGTTTAACCAACACCACTTCAAACGGACCACTCCACTTGGACTTATGTTTACCCGGGAAGAGACGAAGCCTAGAATTGAAAAGAAGCACCAAGTCTCCCACTTTGAACTCCCGGTCTTTGGCATATTTTTCGTGAAAGTAATTCATTTTATCTTTGTACAAAGAAGAGCTAGTATAGGCATGGAATCTAAACTCATCTAGCTCATTGCGGTGATCAACTCTAAGATTTGCTGTCGTATCCCAATTCAAGTTCAACTTCTTTAATTCCCATAGTGCCTTGTGCTCCAATTACACTGGAATATGACATGCTTTTCCATACACCAACCGGTACAGAGACATACCGATAAGGGTCTTGAAAGCAGTCATGTAAGCCCAAAGAGTGTCATCAAGCTTCCGGGACCAATCAGTCCAATTAGCATTCACTGTCTGGCCAAAATGTTCTTGATTTCTCGATTAGACACTTCAACTTGACCACTTGCTTGAGGATGGTACGGAGTGGACACCTTGGCTAGCAATGATTCAAAGGCACTATTGCAAAAATGAGACCCCCCGTCACTGATGATGGCACGGGGTGTCCCAAATCTTGTGAAAATATTCTTCTTTAGAAAACCAACCACACTTCGGGCCTCTTTTTTGGGCAAAGCCACGACTTCAACCCATTTCAAAACATAGTCCACCGCCACAAGTATGTAGGTTTTTCCACATGAGCTAACAAAGGGCCCCATAAAATCAATAACCCACACATCGAAGATATCCACCTCAAGAATTTTAGTGAGAGGCATTTCATCTTTCTTGGATATGCCGCCCATTATTTGGCATTCATCACACCTCTTAACCAATTCACTAGCATCCTTGTACAAAGTAGGCCAAAAGAAATCACAACTCAAGACCTTTGCAGCAGCCCTTGACCCTCCATGATGACCACCATAAGGTGGGGAGTGGCACGATTCAAGAATTGGCACTTGATCTTCTTCGGGAACACAACACCGAATGACACCATCATTGCATATCTTGAACAAATATGGTTCATCCCAATAATAATCCATGCTATCCCGTCTAAGCTTCTTCCTTTGGTTGGAAGTGAGCTCAAACGGGACAACACCGGTGACAATATAGTTGGCGATGTCCGCGAACCATGGCATAACATGCATAGATACGGAGAGAAGTTGTTCATCCAGGAAGCTATCATTAATCTCAAGGCCATCACTTGGCCTCCCTTGCTCTTCCAAACGGGATAGATGGTCGGTAACTTAGTTTTCACTCCCCTACCTATCAATGATTTCCAAATCAAACTCTTGAAGAAATAACACCCACCACATAAGTCTAGCCTTGGAATCCTTTTTCATCATTAAATACTGGAGCGCCGCATGGTTGGTGTGAACTATCACCTTGGCGCCCATAAGGTAAGGCCTGAATTTCTCCATTGCAAAGACTATAGCCAACAACTCCTTCTCGGTGACGGTGTAGTTCATTTAGGCGGAGTTCATTGTCTTGATTTCATAGTAAATGGGGTGAAATATTTTGTTCACCCTTTGGCTCAAAACCGCCCCCACCGCCACGTCACTTGAATCACACATTAGCTCAAAACGAGAACTCCAATCTGGCACAATGATAATTGGCGTGGAAGTTAGATTTTGCTTCAATAACTCAAATTCTCTCATACAATCTTCATCAAAGTTGAACTTGACATCTTTTTCCAATAGCTTGCAAAGAGGATTCACCACCTTTGAAAAGTCTTTAATGAAGCGCCGGTAGAACCCTGCATGCCCAAGAAAGCTACAGACTCCCTTCACCGAGGTCGGAGGGGGCAATTTGGAAATGACCTTGATCTTGGCCTTATCTACTTCAATTCGATGCTGTGAGATTTTGTGGACCAGAACTATCCCCTCCTCAACCATGAAGTGACATTCTTCCTAGTTGAGCACTAGGTTGGTTTCTTCACAACGGGCAAGGACTTTATCAAGATTTTTCAAGAATTCATCAAATAAGTCCCCTACCATGCTGAAATCATCCATGAATACCTCTAGAAAGTCTTCAACCATATCAGTGAAAATTGCCATCATGCACCGCTGGAATGTAGCGGGTGCATTGCACAATCCAAAAGGCATCCTGGAAAAAGCAAATGTCCCATAGGGACAGGTGAATGTTGTCTTTTCTTGGTCTTCTGGAGATATCAAGATTTGGTTATAGCCTGAATACCCATCCAAGAAGAAATAGAAAGCTCTCCCCACAAGTCTGTCAAGCATTTGCTCCAATAAAGGCAAAGGGAAGTGGTCCTTGCGGATCACCTTGTTCAATTTGCGGTAATCCATGCATACTCGCCAACCAGTGACTGTCCTTGTTGGAATAAGTTCATTCTTGTCATTTTGCACCACGGTCATGCCACCCTTTTTAGGAGCACATTGGACTGGAGAAGTCCAAGCACTATCAGAGATTGGGTAGACGACCCCAGCATCGAGCCACTTGATTGTCTCTTTCTTGACAACTTCTTGCATTGCCTTATTTAGCCTCTGTTGGTGTTCTACTGAAGGATTTGCTCCATCTTCAAAAATGATCTTGTGCATACAGAAGGCGGGGCTTATGCCCCGAATATCAGCAAGTGTCCAACCTATGACCTTCTTCCTCCTTTTTAGCACTTTGAGTGTAGAGTCTACCTGCACTTTGGTTATGCAAGATGAAAGTATAACAGGTAAAGTACGAGAAGGACCCAGAAATTCATACCTGAGGTGTGGTGGACGTGGCTTCAACTCCAGGGTAGGTGGCTCTTCAATTGAAGGCTTTGTCGGAGGAGTTTTTCGATTCTCCAAATCCAAGGATAACTTTCGAGGACCATATGAATAAGAACCCATGCCTTGTAGAGCATTGGTACACTCGATCAAGTCATCCACCACAATATCATCATGATTCAATAAAGCTGCTTCCATGGGGTCTTCAACATTTATCATTGAGCTTGTTTCATCAATTATGACCTCGGTGACAAGGTCCATGAAAGAACACACCTCTGTGCTATTGGGTTGCTTCATTGACTTGCAAACGTGGAAAACGACCTTTTCATCGCCCACCCGGAAGGTGAGCTCACCGGCCTCCACATCGACTAAGACCTTCCCCGTTGTAAGTAAGGGCCTTCCCAAGATGATAGGAACTTTATAATCTACCTCATAATCCAAGATAACAAAATCCGCGGGCAAAATGAACTTGTCAACCAGCACCAACACATCATCAATGATTCCTAGAGGTCGTTTCATAGATCAATCCACCATTTGAAGTCGCATAAAAATTGCCCTAGGTTGACCAATTCCCAAGGTTTTGAAGACTGAATAAGGCATCAAATTTATGCTAGCTCCCAAGTCGCATAATGCTTTGGCAAAATCCCCGCTAACAATTGTACACGGAATGGTGAATGCTCCGGGGTCTTCAAGCTTAGGTGACATTGAGTGCACTATTGAACTAACTTGGTGAGTCATCTTTATAGTTTCTCACTCCATTGACCTTCTCTTTGTGACCAAGTCCTTCATGAACTTGGCATACCCGGGCATTTGCTCAAGTGCTTCAACCAAAGGAACATTGACGGATAGGATCTTTATCATATCGATGAATTTCTTGAATTGATTCTCACTATTTTTCTTTGCCAGCCTTTGAGGAGGGAGGAGGAGGCCTAGGCAATGGTTCCTTTGTTTTCGACACAACCGACTCGGGTATGTCAATTACGTGGTCCCTAGACGGGTTCACGTCACCTTGAAATTCCTCCTCATGATCATGAATGTCAATGCTAACTTCACTAGTTGTCAGCTATTCCACCACATCCTCAACCTCAATCAGAATTTCATCATTTTGCAAGTCATCATCATCACCAACAACTCTCTTTTGCTTTGAAGAACTAGCCTCACCACCTCGTCCACTTCTTGTGGTCACCGCCATGGCGTGACCAGTATTGTTGTTGTTGTTCCCACCCTTGGGGTTCACCACCGTATCACTAGGTAGTGCTCCTTTCGGACGTGTGTTCAAGGCTTGTGAGATTTGTCCCATTTTAACTTCAAGATTTCGAATGGAGGTGTTATGGGAGGCAAGTTGAGCATCTGAATTCGCATTGCGTTCCATCATTTGTTTGAACATTTGTTAGATCCTACCCATATAATTACTTGAGGAACCTTGTGTTTGTGATTGATAGGGGGGTGGATTGTTGGGTTGTTGATACATCGAGGGCCTTTGAAAGCCCGACCCCCAATTTCCATTTCCACCCCAATTGTTGTTCCCGCTCCAATTGTTGTTGTTTCCTCCCCATTATTGATTGTTGTTCCCCCAATTTCTTGAGTTATTATTATTGTTCCAATTACCTTGCTTTTGATTATTCCAAATTTGCCCTTGAAAATTGTTGGCATACATTACATCTTCATTTTGCTCATCATAGGAATCTTCTTGATTATACCCACTCACTCCTTGGTCGCATTGGTCATTGTTGTTTTGCACTTGATTTCCACGAGGCCTTCACTTGTTCCCCGAAAGATTTACCCCCACCATGCATGCACTTGGTTCGGACCTTGTATTTGTTAAAGATGCGCCTTAGCAAGCTGATTTATGGTGGTGGTAAGCTCGGCAATTGCTTGCCCATGATCTTGAAGCTCTTTGTGAAGTTTAATAACACTTGGATCTCCCTGGGGCACATTTGCTCTACTCTGCCATGCTGATGAATTGTCAGCCATTTCATCTAAGATGTCACATGCCTCAGTGTAAGATAACTTTATAAAGTTGCCCCCTGAAAGCTGGTTGACCTCACACTGATTGGTGGTATTGATGCCTCAGTAGAATGTATGTTGTATCATGGCCTCCGTCATGTCATTGTTTGGGAAATCTTTGACCATAGTTCTGTAACATTCCTAAATCTCGTGAAGTGTCTCATTCGGCTTTAGCTTGAATGCCAATATCTCGTCTCTCAATGCCGCCATGTGCCCGGGGGAGAAAAACTTGGCAATGAACTTATCTGCCAATTCATCCCACGTAGAGATAGAATGATTGGGGAGTCGCTCAAGCAAATCCAGGGCCTTCCCTCGAAGAGAGAAAGGAAATAATCTGAGCGTCAAGGCATCCTTCGATACATTGGTTTTCTTGCTCCCCCAACATGTGCCCACAAAGCCTTTTAAGTTCTTGTAGGCATTTTGATGGGGAGCTCCTGTGAAATACCCACACTGCTCCAAGAGTGTCAACATGACATTAGTGATTTGGAAGTTTCCCGCCCGGATTCTAGGCGGGACAATAGCACTTGCATACCCTTTGTTTGGAAGCACCCAAGGAGCAACTATGGGAGGTAGAGGTGGGGGAGGGTCTGGAATATCATCATTAAGATTAGCCTGTCGGCCCCGTCTTGGAGGTGGAGGTACTAGATTCAATTCATCCTCTCCGTTGTCATATACCTCCTCCCCCGGAATAACATTGCCTAAAATATCATCCATATGTACCTGAATTGATTCAAACACACAAGTTAACAAAAAGAAGGAAAGAAAAATGATATACACCACTACTCAAATAGATAGTCAACACCGTTATAACTCCCCGACAACGACGCCAAAAAGTGACCGGTGACCACCTATACCACTAATGATTATCAAGGAAGGGGTCGAAGCAGCTTTTACCCGAACGGGTCGGGATCGATTTCCACAGGGAGCTATGTATGTGGGAGTTGAGTGTCTAAGTGATCTAGTGATGTTTCATGCTCTTAATTACACTTCTCATCAAAAAGGTTTTGTAATTGTGCTAAGGTTTAAACTAAAAGAGATTACGAACTAGCTAACTATGATCTTTTTGTGGATTTTCTCAGTTGATTAAAAGCACTAGGGCTGTGACTACTCCTAGGCGAGTGACTAATGGGGTCTAAGATTGAGAATAACATTGTGAATTGTGGGTGAATGACATAACCTCATGCTAAGTTACTCACCCAATACCTCTCGGTAATTTGGGTGACCTTCCCCGAATTGGCCTTCTCAAGCTCAATTGGGTATTTTCATAAATCACATGAATTGGCTCAAGTCGGTTGTATCTATCTCTAGAATCCACCATTTTATTGGGGCTATCAATCTTTTGAGCTCACCCCAATACCTTGTTAGCCTAATTACCTAGACTTGGGTCATCGTTTTCAAGAGTAACCCTAGTAATGAAGGCATGAACTAGTGTTTGCAACCACTAGATCTAAGAATTATGCACAAATTAGACTAAAAATCCGACACCCATACACAAAATCATCTTAATATTAAAGACCCATTAGTTACCTACACTAGGGTTGGGCCACAACCCTAGCTTAAGGGTCTAGCTACTCATAATTGAAGAAGAAACTAAAGTAGAAGATGAAATTGAATTCATAAATGTAAATTACAAGATAGAAATTGAAGAACTATTGTAAGAACTATGCTAAAACTACTCAAAATGGGTAAAAACCACTATTCACGTGTTCCTCCTAACACTTGATGACCTAAAAAATGAAAAAAAGATCTATTTATACTAGGCTAAAAATACTGGACAAAATTGCCCTTACGGAGAATTCGCTTCCAGCGTATTTCCGAGTACCGCGGCGGATTGGCTTCCACTGCAGCGGAATATTGGCTGCCGCATCGGTCTTGGACTATGAATGTTCTCTGATTATCTATTCCGCGCCCTGCGAAATAATGAAGCACTGCAGCGGTGGAAAAAACGCGGCAACATAATAATACCGTTGACCGCGAAAGTGTGGAACCTCACTCATGCTAACTCTATGAAGTTTAGCAAAATGCCCCAGCGTAGTAGTGGATGCTGCAACGGTAGATAACGGCTACAGCAGAAAACTAGCACGGTCAACGGTGAGCTCTGCCTAAAAAATCACCTCTCTGAAGTTTGACAACGGGGCATCAGAGGGAAATCTGCTGCAGCGAAATGACAAACATTGCAACGGAAAAATGAATGCAGCGGCGTTTCTGCTGGATACTGGGAACTTGCAAGTTTTGCTCTTTTTGAGACCTTTTTGGATCAATATTCACAAATCAACTCAGTTCCTGTAATTTAAACAACTTGCATCAAAATGTTGAAGTATTTTAGTAAAATTTTTCCTTAAAAACTAAGAAAACGGGAGTAAATAGTAGCACAAATCACTAGTTATCAGTTCATGAAGCCCTTCTTGGAAGCCTCATATTTCTTCTTCGCGTCCGCATTTTCAATCTCGCATTCGCGTAGGTCCCGTCCCTTGTTATTGGCGTTCGCGAAGGGTTTTCTTTTCAACCTTAATTTTCTTCTTCGCAAAAGCTACCCTTTCTCTGCGTTTGCGATGCATACAGACCTGGGCAGAATATAAGATTTCCAAATCGAGGGTTAGGCCATTTTATCATATTTTGACTTGTAGAGCTCGATTTTAAGCGATTCTTTGTGGGGTTTTCAAGAAAATGGATTGGGTAAGTGTTCTTCAGCTAGAATATAATATATTCCATGATTTTATCTTTATTTTTATTATTTAATTTGTGTTTCGAGTTGAGGAAAATGGTGTTTTTTAAGAAAGTTTTCAAAATGAAAAATCATGATTTGAGGGACGAATTGATATCAGAATTTGATAAGTTTAGTATGGTTGAACTCGTATCGGAACGGGTGTTCGGGTTTTGTTGAATTTGTCAGATTTCTAGGTGTGGGCCCGGGTGTCGACTTTTGGGTTGATTTTTTGGTATTGATAAAGATTGAGACTTTATGATCCGGAATAGATTCTTATGAGTTTTATTTGTTCTTTGAAGTTATTTTGGTTAGATTTGAGCTGCCGAAGGTCATTTCACTCGAGAAGTTCTTTTTAGAGTATCAGTTTGTCTTCTTTGAGGTAAGTATCTTGCCTAACCTTGTGTGTGGGAACTATCCCTTAGGAATTGAGTCTTCTATGCTGATTGTAGTCCGTGTGCATGAGGTGACGTGTACGTGCTCAGACTTATTTGTGGAAATTGGGCTTTTTGGGTTCCTAAGTCTTTGTAATCATTGAATATGTAGTTGTTCTTGTTATGACTACGTTCCTTAAATTACTAGTTTCACCTTCACATGCTTAATTAGAATCAGTTACTTCATGATCCACTCTTATTGTTACTTGATTCATATGTGCCTTAATTGAAACGATTATCTCTTCCATTGCCATGTTATCTTTTCCCTAACTGCTTATCTTTATTTGAAGTTGTAGTCATCTCTTTTGGAAATATTCTCCCTTAATTGAGGTTATGGTGATCTTCTCACTGCCTACCTTTATTTGAATTGGATGTATCTCTCCCATAATTGTCTAAACTTAAAAGAAGCTTAGATAACCTATGCCTTAGTGGGCTCGCCCTTATTTGGAATTATTTGACTCGTGTGAGTTACTTGTTGGACCGTACACTATGGGGTTATTGTTACACATTATTTTCTTCAATGTTGAGTTGTTCTTGTTACGCCTATCATTCCTTATTATGGTTATTCCTTGTGAACTAGTTTTACCATTTCTGGTGATCTAAGGTTCTTGAGTTGATTTACTTACCTTACTTTGTATTATTGTCATTGTTTCTATTGTACTTGTTGTGGTGATGCACAAGGTTTCTACCATGCGATTGTTGTTATTGTGATGCACGAGGTTTCTGCCGTGCGGTTGTTGATATGGGGTTGCACGAGGTTTCTGCCGTGCTGTTGTTACTATTGATATTTGAACATGCGACGTTACAAAGCGATGTGTGTGTGTGTGTGTATATGAGTTGCGCATGTGGCGAGACAAGGTGAGAACATTGTTATGCACGTGTGGCGAGACAAGAAACACACTTACTTTACTATTGAACACGTGGCGAGACAAGGTGGGTTGTGCAGGGGATTGTTTTGTGATGACTTGTGATGGCCTGGGGGCATTCTTTTTGTTGATATTTTGTAGTGGTATGCTTACATGTGTGAGCCTTATCTTGTGAAAGTTGTGAGAAAATATTCTACGTGCTGTCGATTCCTTTTTCTTATGCTTACTAGCTGGTTTGAACTATGTTAGGACACTTGCACAAGCATACACGTAGTTAATCACTCTTATCGGTTAAGGGGCTTCCCATTTATTGTTGAGTATAGATGCATTCCCTTGTTTACTTGCCTTCTATGTGAGAATAGCTCTATTTGGCACGTGAGTTGTCAGTACGGTTATGAGGTGTAATGAGGGCACATGATGCCAAGTGTTAGGGTTCGGGTATTAATAACCCTGAGTTGTGATTAGCCCGAGGTTCGGTACCTCGCGGAGTTATTGACTAAAACCTGATGTGAAAACGGTCGTTGTTGATGAGTTATTACTTGTCCTTTCTGTATATGTGATTTCGGATTTAGGTTGTGTTTCCGTTCATCCTTCCGTGTCATTATTTATGTTCCACTAATACTTTTTGTTTTCCTTTCTTGTTGAAATTACTGTATTGCTAGTCATATCGCGTAGTCTTCATGTAGATATCATATTTTGTTGTTCCTATACTCATATTCTTTCAGGTTGTTTGGTCCGATACGTGTCTTGATTGTTCCTCGTCACTACTCCATTTAGGTTAGTCTTGATACTTGTCGGGTACCGCTGTGGTGTACTCATACTACACTTCTTTACATTATTGTGCAGATCGAGGTATTGCGAAGTTAGTTGATCAGTAGCTAGCAACGCAGATTATTGTTGTGGAGACTCAAGGTAAACCTGATGTTGCGTTCACAGGCTACGAAGTCACCATTCTATTTTGTATTCACACTGATTTTACTTATTTCCAAGCAATTGTATTTAGAAGTTGTAGTAAAATCTGTAGAGCTTATGACTTGTACTACCGGTTTTGGGAAAATTGTAAATTGTATAGAGAATTCTTTTCAAAAGTTATTTGATGTTAGCTTATTTGTTTTTGGTTAAACTGCAAAATTTTATTTAACCAAGTAACTCAATATGTACAAGATGACTCGCCTGGACTATAAAGTCATTCCTCAATTATAATTGTAACTTCTATTTCACTATCTATTCGCTAATTTCACTTGAACTATACTCACTAATTCCATTTGATCTATACAGGGTAGCTATTTAACTGTTCTAACTCTTTCTTCCACTTGAGTATCTTCTGCCCTTTCATATGTAGTTGTATTATGATATCTCTGATGGGCTGTTTGCTTCCTAGTTTTGGTTAGTAAACATGCATCTATTTCTTTCTACCCAGATCTGGTAGACTATTTCTACAAATAAGAATCCCAGGATAGCTGCCTTTGGTCTGCAATTGTTAACTTTCCCGCAATACCATATTACCTCTTCATCCCAGTTGCCAATTGATCTTATTATCCCTACCCATCTAGTTAGGATTCTCCACATGTTGTTTGAATATGGAAAAGAGAAGAACATATATTGAAGATCTTCAATGGAGTCAGTCTCACATAGCACACAATTCTGAGAAACTGCACCCCAATCTCTTTAGTCTGTCTACTGTGGATAGTCTTTTTTGGACAACTAACCATAGTATGAATTGGTGCCTAGGTAGTAAGCCTTTAGCTAGCAATAGACCTTTCCATGAGACCTTTTCATACTGAGGCATAAGAGATCTGTAAGCTTTCTTGATGCTGAATGTGCCTTTGCCAACCAATCCTTTTAGCATTGTGATAGGATCTCCTGCTTCAACTAACCATTGCCTTGCTTCAAAAATCTTTTTAACCACCCAACTAGTTTGATGTGGTGTCTTCATTTGTATTAGATCTTGTGTCTTGATGTAGATATCATGTATCCATAACCTGTCCTCTTTCAATGTTACTACCCATAGGAGTTTCACAAAGCAACTTTATTCCACTTGAAGATGACAATAATGTTGAGTCCCCCGGCAGACCTAGGCAAGCATAAATTGTCCCATGCCACAAGGTCTTCCCTGGAGTGATCAATACTTCTTCTCTAGAGGAAATTTCCGCAAATGTTGGTAACCATGGTTAGAATCTTTTTTGGCAACAAGAAGACCTGTGCCCAATAAGATTGCATCTCAAATAGTACACTCTTAATCACTTGCACTCTCCCACTATATGACAAGAACTTTGTTGTCCAACATCTGACCCTTGCAACAATTTTTTCCACCAAGGGCATACACTGATGTATGGTTAGCTTTTTAGAAGACTGTGCCACCCCAGGTATTTGAAAGGTAATTCACCCACAATAAATTTCCATTCCTTAGTGACTTCTGCTTTAAATTCTTGTGCTACTCCTGCCAAGTATATGTAGTATTTATCTAGATTTTCTTGTAGCCCTGAGATTTAAGGGAAATGTTGGAAAGCTTGTAGCATCAGTTTAATTGAGATATTATGTGCTCTACAACACATCAACTGATCATCCGTGAAGCAGATATGTATCAATTCTCGATTAACACACTTGAGGTGGAAGTTAAAATTTTGGTTATGCCACAATTGTTTTAGAGATATGTTTAAGTACTCCATTTCTAAGACAAAGAGATATGGAGACATAGGATCTCCTTTTCTTACTCCTTTCTTTGCTTGAAACTATCAGTCCTCCATTTATCAGTAGTGTATAGCTAAATGTAGTGACACAAGTCATAATCAAATTCACTATTCTAAAAGGAATGCCAAACTCAAGTAATATCATTTTCAACAAGCTCCATTCAACTGAATCATAATATTTTTGCATCTAGGAGACACCCCTTTCCTTGAGTATCCTTTTACCAGTTCATGTGCTACTATCACATTATCCAGAATGCTCCTACCTTCAATAAAAGCAGATTGGACTTACTAACCAAGTAATTTACCGACTTCTGAGCCTGTTGGTAAGGAGCTTTGAAATGATCTTGTAGATAGTAGAGCAATTAGAAATAGGTCTAAAGTCCTTGACATACCTAGGAGTTGGGAGTTTAGGCACTAGGTTGATGGTTGTGCAATTTATTTCCTTTAAGAATTTATAATTCTCAAAGAATTGTTGTATTTCCCATGTTACTTCATCACCAATCACCTCCCAGTACTTCTGAACGAATTCAGCTTGGAGTCCATCAATCCCAAGTGCCTTATCAGTTGGAAGATCTTTGACCACCTTTGTGATTTCCTCTCTAGTAACATGTATTAGTAACTCTTGTTGTTGTTGAAATGTTAAGAAAGGGCCATATCTAGATATATCAACATCAATACAAGGTAGCTCAGTAGCTGATTACCCTAGCAATCTCTGGAAAAAAGTTATGAATTCTTTTTGTACCATCTCCGATTCTATTAGTCTGTCCCCAAATGAGTTATAGATAGATGATACCCTATTTCTAACATGTCTGGCCTTGATGTAGGAATGGAAATACTTAGTATTGGCATCCCCATAATCTATCCATATGGCTCTTGACTTCTGCCTAAATATGCTTTCATGTATTGCAATCCATTAATCCAGTTGTGATAATGTGGTTCTTTCTTCTTCTATCAGTTTCAGATTGAACATATCACTAGAGAGAGCCTCTTGTACTGCTATCAACTGTTGCTTCAAGTTTTCTAGTTTCTTCTCTGCTGAAGAGTACTCTTTTTGTAGGCCTCTAGTATTGCATTCTAACTTTTGTAGTTTTTCCATGCTGCAAACATGGTATGCCCTTCCAGTGGTATGTTCCATGTTTTATGCACTGCCTCATTGAAAGCTTCCTGATCAAGTAGTATAGTTTGTAATATGAATGAAGTCTTCAATTTCTGTCTGGCAACTTTAGTGTCGATAACAATAGGGGAGTGGTCAGAGTAGTCGGGATTCTGATAAATATCTTCTAGGTTGTTGTATTTCTTGAACCAATCAGAATTCCCTAATACCCAATCTATATTGCTATATATTCTATCCTATTCATACCTCTTATTGCACCTAGAATATTGCCACCCTTTTCTGTTTATATGTACTACTCCAATATATGTTATTGTTGAAAATACACAGTCTCATTGATATGTACAGGATTACCATTTATTCTATCCCCTACTGATAAGATAACATTAAAGTCACCAAGGATAAGCCAAGGTTCCTTTACAATAGTGTGTATCTTTTCAAATGGTTCCACAATGCTTTCCTCTAAGCTACAGTATTCGGACCATAGACAATTGTCATTAGGCAATGGAATTGTGAGTCGAGATCCTTCACGTGACAGTGAATTAATTGGGTTGTAGACTCTAGAATGGTGATTGACACATTGCTAATCTTCCATCCTACCTAGATTCTGCCATTCAGAGCATGCCTATATTCAATATGAAAGGACCAATATCTACCAAACTTCTTAGCGACTCTGTTAGCTTTGTGTGCTTTTCTTTAGTCTCTAGACAACCAATCATATCCACTTTGTTTTTAGCAGAAAGTATTTCAATGGCTTCTACTTAAATGACTTGCTCAACCCTCTAATATTCCATGAGCAGATAATCATGGAGGGGGGGGGGGGGGGGGGGGGGGGTTGATAATCAGGTCTACCCCATGATTACCTTTGCTAGTGCTGCCTACTCTGTGGCCACTAGGTACAACATACTGATTGTTGATTGTAGAATCATCTGAGTCAGTATCTTCATCTGGCCCTTTGTCTGGGAGTGGCCCCTGGTATACTACAACCTTCTTCCCTCATAGTTTGACCTTTGTAAGGGCATTATGTTGTTCCTTTTGCTGCCCTTCCTGTGGTTGAGATGCCTCCTAACTAGTCTTGCTCTGATTCTTCTCAGGTTCCTTTGCTTGTTTGGCAATTTTGGATACCCATTGTTGCTTCTTTGGTCTGCCCTTTTGCACATTTGGTTGCTGTTGTTTAGTGTTTAGGGGTTGTTGGTTGTGATTGTTTTCCTTTGCTTCTTCAGTCATTTGTTTAGGCTTTCTACCACATTCTTCAGTTTTGTGATCAACTTGCAGGCACTTTTTGCAGAATGTTGTCCTCCATTCATACTCAATTATTTGCAACCAAAGGCTGCCATCAGCTTTTTCAATAGTCAGCTCCTCAAGTAGAGGTTGAGACACATCCATCTCGATTAGAACCCTAGCATATGACACCGTGTCTTCATGTGTCATTAGTATATCTATACATAAAGGTTTCCCTTGGTATCTTGCAATTCTTCCTAAGTTTTCCTCTGTCCAGTACAGTAGTGGAAGGCTAGGAAAGCAGACCGACAGTGGAATTAGACGAATGGGTTCTTTGCTCATCTAGAACTCGGGCGTCCATGTCTTAAATATCAAGGGTCTGTTATTGTAGGTGTAGGGGCCATTCTCCATGATACTGTCTTTGTCTTGCTCAGATTCAAACCGGTAGATAAAATTGCCATCATCATGCAGATAAACCTTAGATGTAGCTACAAAGTGTCATGCCCCATAGACAAGTTTTAGCATATCTTTGAAATTGGTATTTCCCCCTAATACATACCTAATCAGTGCGCAATCCCATTTTCTATGCTGTTTTTCAATTTCAACAGCATTCAATTTCACAACCTTTACACCATCCTTCATGATTGGAGCATAGTTATTCAGTTTCATACCTTGGTGTTTTAGTCGATTGTCCTTTAATACCTCAGCCATAGTTGGCTTCATCTCCCTCGCTTCATTTGAGAATGTTAATTTCCTTGCAATTGAAGTTGCTTCCTCTTCACCTTTGCTTTCTGTTTATTTAGAAACTTCAATTTTAATTGGTACAGCTAATCTCTCTGCTCCAGGAATCCAATTGACCAGTTGCAATGGAGCTAGGTTTTGGAGAATTCCAAAATCCGGTGTTACCATTTTACCGGGTTTAGTCATTGGAGGAGTGGGCTTATTAACATTTGGTATAGGTTCTGGGTTTGGTTGGGGTGGAGGAAACTGCTGTTTCTGGCGAGGCATGGTGAGTGACGCACGTTAGCAGACCGGAACTAGCATGCACTTTCAGAGCTTCTCTGTCTCTTGATGTTACCTTATTATTGTTATTATTCAGAAGATGTTAGGCTTACCTATTCTTTAAGACTAGGTTCCATCACGATACTCAATGGAGGAGAAATTGGGTTGTGACACTAACTCGACCCGCTAGGTAAGCCAACTAACAATCAATATAATTCAAATGAAATTTATAGGAAACAGTGAAGAATTATTGGAACATTTACATATTAACCCAAGGATTGGTAGTACGAATCATGATCTTCTAAGAATTTGAAATTTACAAAGCTAGTACAAATAAATACACGGTATGTTTGAAAGTTACATAAACAGATTAGAAAACTCTAAAGCTACCAAAGACAGGTGGGAGCTATATTCCGGAATGCACGAACATCTTCATGGTCAGCTCCCGACATCACCAACAGACTCCAAAATATACACTCAAGGTGAAGAAGTGTAGTATGAGTACAACCGACCCCATGTACCCAGTAAGTATATTGTCTAACCTCGTCGAAATAGTGACGAGGATTTTTAGTTAAAAGATACTCACTGATAAAACCTGCACCGTAAACTAGAAATTGAACGATACTACGATATAACATCAAATAGTACACGAAACAAATATGCAAAGCAATAACTGAATACTAGAAGAGATCTCAATTTAACATTTTCCAATATCTCGACCAATATTTTCCTTAGAACGAATACCAATAACCATAATAGTCACTCCATAACTTTCATAGCGCGAGGAATGTACTAAGATATCAAGTCAATTTCACGGCAACACTCTTCGTGCATTTATCTCATCCTAACCAAATATGTGTATAACAGTACCAACCGGATGACATAAATGTCGATAACAGTATTGACAAAGTAAGAAGTATGCAAGTAGCACTAATGAACGAGGATATACATATGGGCAACAATAATAATAATACTACACGGAAAGCATATGAGTAATGACAGCAATTAGGAAAGAAGAATATAAACTTCAACTAACTAGCATGGTGGAGGCCTAGATATAGATATAACAAATAAGAGGGGACACATGATCTTTATAAGTTAACAAGTAAAGGCATGAATGACTAACATGGTAGAAGGCCTGTACTAAAGTGCAACAAATCAGATACAACGTGGATGTAATTGTAACAACAGGAAGTAGGCATGGTATTTGCAAGTTAAGAAAGTAGAAGGCATGGGCAACACAACAACAATTGAGATAGAGAACAAAGACAGAACAGTAGCAACAAGTCACATAAGAACCATAAGTAAGACAATAACAACTCAAGGTAAAGACCTGAACGTATCTACAAGGAAAAGATATCACAACAATGCATGTCCCTCGTCCTCACTTGCACAAAAACATCATTCGTGCCATTAACTCGTAATAACATAAAATCATGATAATATAAATGCAATGGCATGACATCACCCTTCGTGATTTTACTCGCAAATAAAATGGCACGACATCAGCCTTCGAGCTTTACACTCACATAACATGGCACGCCATCATCTTTCATGCTTTTACTCTCAAATGATATGACACGGCATCACCCTTCATTAATATATATATATATATATATATATATATATATATATATATATATATATATATATATATATATATATATATATATTTACACTCTTCCTTACCAAGCATATGTATATCAGTGTCAAACAAGGTAAGAAGCATACATAACGTCAAGGAGAGTGTTAAATGAACATTCCACACGAACCACATTCCAAACTTTCAAGCCACCAATAACTCAATAAACCCTCAAGAACCTTATTATTCGATTATTTCAACAAATATCAAGATGATCTACAACACGAGTATAGAATCTAATATCTCAAGAATATCGGCCGTAGAAATGTATTAATGATTAAGCTTAATGATGACTGAATTAGACACATCAATGTTTTTCTTAGAGTTCCGTCAAATTTTGATCAAGTTATAATAAACTAAATCTTGGTTTCTAACATTTAATTCTATATTCTTAATATCTATGAGTCAAGTAAGACCTGGAGCAAGAATGTCACGTAATTCTACAAGGCATAGTTCATAGTATAATCTACCCCCGAGCATGATTTACCATGGCACATGCATATATGCTCGTCACCTCATATATATATCACCCCCGTATGTAGCAAATAATGTCAAATAGTAGGAAAAATCTTCTTAACAAAGTTAGGCAAGACACTTATCTCCAACAAGCCAAATCAATACACTAGAAGCGTCATCCCGCTCAAATCATCCTCCGAACGGCTCGAAACTAGCCAAAAGAAACTCAAATACATCAAATAATGCTAAAGGAAATAAAGCCAATCGATAAAGGTCGAATCTTTAATTAAAAGCCCAAAATCATCCAAACGGTCTAACTCGGGCCCGCACCTCGGAACCCGACAAATCTCACAAAATTCGACAATCCATTCAATTATGAGTCCAACCATACTAGTTTCACTCACATCCGACTCCAAATCGATATTCAAAACTTGAAAATTCGCTTTATGAAACTTTAGGCTAAACCCCCAATTTTCTTTTTAAAATTCACAATCCAATTATCAAAAGCGAACATAAATTCACGAAATATAACCAAAACTGAGTAGAGAACACTTACCCTAATTCATATGGGGAAAATTGCTTCAAGAATCGCCTCAATCCGAGCTCCATAGCTCTAAAAATGTAAAAATGGATGAAACCCTCGAAATAGAGTACTTTATAATCTGCCGAGGCACTCCTCTTATGTGAACGCGGGAAGTCTATCACGTTCGCGATGAACAAAATGCATTGCCACCAGAAGACTCTATGTGAACGCGGACAAGTCTCCGCTAACGCAAAGAACAAACACAATAGCCTCACCAAAATACCCTACGCGACCGCATCAGTGGCCTCGCGTATACGGTACACGAGGCTCCCAATGCTACGCGATCGCGGGACAACATCACGAATGCGAAGAGGAATAACCTCTACCCAGCTTAGCCCAAACTTCACTACGCGAATGCGTGGATGCTAGCGCGAACGATATGCACAATCTCAGCAAGCTATGATGACGCGTCTGAGGACTTGCGAACGCGAAGAACAACTTCTTCCTAGACAGAAACCAACAATACGCGATCGCGATCCTACTGCGCCATCGCAATTAAGGAAATCAGAAGCCTAGAATTCCGCAGAACCAACAATAAAAATGAAGGAAAAAATAGCCTGAATTCAATCTAAAACACGCCCGAGTCCCTCGGGACCCGTCCAAACATACCAACAAGTCCCAAAACATAACACAGACCTACTTGAGGCCTCAAATCACACATAACAACATCGAATCAACGAATCACACCTCAATTCAAGCTTGATGAAATTTAAACTTTTCCACTTCCATAACTCGTGCCGAAACATAGCAAGTCAACCCCGAATGAACCCAAATTTTGCACACAAGTCCCAAATGACATAACAAAGCTATTTCAATTCCCGCAACCACAATCCAAATTCGATATCGAAAAGTCCACTCCCGGTCAAAACTTTCAAAAATTCAACTTCCCCATTTCAAGCCGAATACAAATACGGACCTCCAAATCAACCCGGACACGCTCCTAAATCCAAAATCACCCAACAAAGCTAACATACCCATCAAAACTCCAATTTGAGGTCAAATGCTAAAAAGTCAAACTTGGGCAACTCTTCCAGCTTAAAGCTTAAATCTTGAAGTTCATTCTTCCAAATAGATTCCGAATAACTTGAAAACTAGAGCCAACAATTCACATAAGTCATAATACATCAAGAGGGAATACTCATGCCCTCAATCTACATAGAAAAATGCAAATGCTCAAAACGACCAATCGGGTTATTACACATTTAGACAAATTTATTTAGTTGAACCACCATCTATTTTTTTTGGTCAAACAATTTTCTTTTACTTTCGCTTCTTTGATGGATAATCTTGAATCAATTAGTCCCCTCAAGAGGGAAAAGTCCTTTTCTCTAATGCTCAAAACGACCAATCGAGTCGTTATATATTTAGACAAATTTATTCAGTTGAACCATCTATATTTTTTATCAAACAATTTTCTTTTACTTTTGCTTCTTTGATGGATAATCTGGAATCAATTAGTCCCCTAAACAGGAAAAATTCCTTATCTCTTTTTTCTTTCTATTTTTTTTGGAGTATTGGTAGGATAGAGGGACTCCTTTGGCTATTGATATCAGTGCAACAACCTTTTTGCTCAAATTCTTTATGCGATGAAAGGATATAAGTAGATGTCGTTTGTGTTTGGTTAAATCATTTGAGGAACATTATTAGAGAAACAATTTTTGTTTGACCAACTCTTCAGAAAAATTTGTATGTTAAACCTGGAATTACTTTCATGACAAACTATTGAATATCCACATCCCCATAATTAGATACATCAAAAAGTCAAGAGGGATCAACGTATAGTAAATATACATAAAATAAGAAAAATCTATCTAGCAAAATAGTGTAATTTCCGGCGAAGGAGTGTTACTTGACACCCCTTGCTTCAATGTGGCTGCACCACTGAATGGGACAGCTGTGACCATATATAGTAAAAAGAATCTCTTGCTGAATGTCTTGAGTGCTATTGCACCAGAGCTTAAAAGAGATGAATGGCTTGCGACATTCAACTGTTTGACAGCTTATGATGCTTCTTTTATTTGATCGCACTTTTATTGGTACAATCTTCATACTTCGTAGGTAGTGAAATCTTGTCTGTGGAAGATAGCGTACTGTACAATTCTTACATATTGTTGTGTTAATATTGCAACACAAACTTCAGGGACAAAATGTCACATATGTCATAATTCTAAGCATTTATTGTTGAATTTAGTAGAAGAGAACACATAACTAAACGACTAGTGGTGGAGAGGTTGGTCGACTTAATACCGGTGGTGGTACACATGTATCTTTTTGATCATGTGAATCACGTTATGCCACTTTCTTTTAAATGAATTTTCCAACTTATTGAAGAAGCCTAATTTGCCTTGTTATCTTGAGGGGCAATGAGATGCCTATTATATTAAAGCATTAATTTCACAGAGTGTAGTAATTAATGAGAATGTACCAGAGATGATGAAACAATCTATTCTGACCCAGCCATGTATGTCTTATAGCCAGTTTGGTCAAGTTGGAAAAATCAGCTTATTTTGAGAAGTAATTTTTTTTAAAGCGTTTATTTTTCAAAAGTACTTTTGGTGAAAAGAAGTTTGTGTTTGACTAATTAATTTGAAAAACATTTCTAAACAGAAATTTGTGTTTGACCAAGCTTTTTAAAAGTGCTTCTAAATGTATTTTTCTCAAAAGTACTTTAAAAAGGTGATTCTGGGAAGAAGATACTTTTCCCTGCTTCAAACTTTAGAAGCAGGTATTGCACATAAAACTTTAGAAGATGAAAGTGTTACTCAATCTGTATTGCTGTAAAACCAATAAAGCACTAAATGTTTTGAAATAAAACCAGAAACAGAAAGTTAGTGGAACAAATTGAACGAAATAAATTCTGAAAAACAATGTAGGAATAAATCGAGGCCACTGAATGCACAGTGTGTCCTTAAGGAAATTATTCCCCTCAAGTACCCGAGGCATTGGAATATTATCCTCTCAAGATAGAATGATTTAACTCACTAGCGTATTGGTACCAAAAACTCTGGTGAACGGCGAACCACTCAATGGTCGTAAAACAAACTGGAATATATTGTGCAGAAGAAGAAGAAGAAGAAGATCAGAAATTTAGTAAGTAAAAATTCTGGGATTCAAGGCATATTTATAGCCAATTAACACTGTTTCTGAAAAGGTTTTGCAACATTTCAGAATAGCCATAATTGCTGGAACATGTGTGAATATTGCGGGAAAATTAAAAAATGAATTTAAAATAATCCGAAAAAGGGACCGGACCGGGTCGCGGGTCATGGGTTACTCCGGATTGAATTTTTGTTAATTAATTTAATTAATTAATGAAATAATTTGAAAGGAATTTTGTCCAAAATTATTAATCAATCATTCGATCTTTAACCAAATCCAAATACAAATCCGAAGCCGAAGCTCCTGGGATTCAAGGCATATTTATAGCCAATTTAGAATTGTTTCTGAAAAGGTTTTGCAACCTTTCAGGACAACCATAGTTGTTGGAACATGTGTGAATATTGCGGGAAAATTAAAAAACGGATTTAAAATAATCCGGGGAAAGAAAAATGGATCAAACCGGGTCGCGGGTCATGGGTTATTCCAGATTGAATTTTTGTTAATTTATTAAATTAATTAATTAAATAATTTGAAAGGAATATTGTCCAAAAAGATTAATCAATCAATCGATCTTTGACCAAATTCGAATCTGAATTCGAATCCGAATCTGAATCCGAAACCGAAGCCAAAGCTGAGCCGTGCCAAGTCGAAGCTGAGCCGAGCCGAGCCGAGCGAGTGACGACGACGACGCGAGGCTTGCCTTCTTATCAACTCTTTAAGAGCTAGAAGAAGGGCAATTGTATATACACCCATCAAAGTCTTTTCTTCCTCCAATATAGGACAATGTCCCTTTTCCAAGGAGGGAAACTCAAATATTTTATTTCCCTCCGTTTCCCATTCACCCTCTTTAAGCTACACTAAGTTTAAAATTAAGCTACATTAAGCTTAAATCCCAATAACATTAATCTTAAATCCCAACAATTCCCCACATGAATGGGGAATAGCTATAAAATAAAGGAATGCACAGACGGGTGTGTGTTTTACATGCAAGAATTAATTGCATATGGATAAGTAGGTTTCCCTTTGAACTTTCCGTAGTGAACTTATATCGGATATACTTGGTCAATTGGTAGATTTGATATATTTGAACCGTCGAGCTTTGTTTTATACCTAGACAACATAAGTCACACAATCAATCCTTAATCATCTATGGTTCTCACGGCTGTGTTCGTTTCAGCCATGAACACTGCCTGGTTTCATGAGTGCTTAGAGAATAGTAATCCTAAAGACATACTATCTGGTCATATCCTGCCAGACTTAGCAAATCATTAAAAAGCTTTAAGCTCTATTGACTCATCAAAAAGCCTTAATGCTTTACCTTGATTTTTTGAACATTGTCTTCATCACGAGAATGGGTTGAGGTGTTTGACAATGTTGAACTGCCATGCATAACTTTGTTTGATCTCTTTGAACCTAGATCTTGGGATCTCTAGTCTCCTAGGTAGAGTTACCGCCATGATGACTTGTCCTAGGCCTTAACCCCATTCCCTTTGATGATCTTTCAACTGCCTCTCTAGATAGGCCTTTTGTAAGTGGATCCGATACATTATATCTTGACTTTACGTAGTCAATAGTGATAACACCACTAGAGAGTAGTTGTCTAACGATATTATGTTTTCGTCGTATATGACGAAATTTTCTGTTATACATAACGCTCCCTGCCCTTCCTATTGCCGCTTGACTATCACGATGTATACAAATAGGTGTCAAAGGTTTGGTCCAAAATGGAATATCTTCCAAGAAATTCCGGAGCCATTCAACTTCTTCACCGGCCTTATCTAAAGCTATGAATTTAGATGCCATTGTAGAACGGGTGATGCACGTTTGTTTGGATGATTTCCAAGACACTACTCCACCCCAATTGTGAAAACATATCCACTCATGGAATTAACTTCAGATGATCTGGTGATCCAATTTGCATCACTATATCCCTCGATCACGGAGGGATATTTGTTATAATCCAACGCATAATTTTGGGTATGTTTCAGATACCCCAAGCTCGTTTCATTGCCATCCAATGTATTTGATTGGGATTACTTGTAAACCGACTCAGTTTGCTAATAGCACATGCTATATATAGTCGCGTACAATTCATGATATACATCAATATTCCCAATACTCTTGCATAGTCTAGTTGTGAGTCACTTTCACCTTCATTCTTTTGAAGTGCATAACTCATAACAATTGGAGTCTTGGCAATTTTGAAATCCAAATACTTGAACTTGAAGTACATTTTCAATGTAGTGAGACTGTGATAATGCTAGACCTTGTGGAGTCTTGTGAATTCTGATGCCTAAGATCACATCAACAACTCCTAAGTCTTTCATGTCGAATTTGCTAGCCAACATGCGCTTTGTAGCATTTATATCTGCCATACTTTTGCTCATTATCAACATGTCATCAACATATAAACAAACAATGATTTCATTGGAGTGTTTTTAATGTAAACGCATTCGTCACACTCATTGATTTTTAATCCACTTGCCAACATTGTTTGGTCAAATTTGGCATGCCATTGTTTGGGTGCTGGTTTAAGTCCATAAAGTGACTTAACAAGTTTGCACACTTTCTTTTCTTTATCAGGAACCACAAAACCCTCAGGTTGTTCCATGTAAATCTCTTCCTCCAATTTTCCATTTAGGAAAGCTGTTTTAACATTCATTTGATGGATTTCAAGACCATACACGACCTCGAATGCCACTAACATCCTAATATATGTTATCCTCGTTACTGGCGAGTAAGTGTCAAAGTAATCAAGGCCTTCCTTTTGTCTATAACCTTTGACAACAAGTATTGCCTTATATTTGTCAATAGTGCCATCAACTTTCATTTTCCATTTAAAGATCCATTTCGAACCTAAAGGCTAATTTCCCGGAGGAAGATCGACCAATTTCCATCCAAAATTGATTGAATTTCACTATTGACTGCCTTTTTCCAAAATGATGAATCAGAAGACGACATAGCTACTTTAAAAGTTTAAGGTTCATTTTCAAGCAAGAATGTCACCAAATCTGGTTTAAAGAAAGTAGATGTTCTTTGACGTTTTCTACGCCTTGGATCTCTACACCTGGAGTATTTTCCTTTGGTTCTTCCAGAGGTCGTTTAGGTCTTTTACTTAACGACTCACATTCAGTTTTATACAGATAAATGCTTTCAAAGAATTTAGCATTATCTGATTCTATTACCGTATTAACATGAATATTGGGATTATAGGATTTATGGACCAACAACCGACATGCTTTACTGTTTGAAGCATATCCAATGAAAACACAATATACTATTTTGATCCGATTTTAACCCTTTTAAGTAAAGGAACTTGTACCTTTGCTAGACACCCCCACACTTTGAAATATTTCAAGTTGGATTCTCTTCCTTTCCATTTTTCATATGGAATAGATTGTGTTTTGTTGTGGGGTACTCTGTTGAGTATTCAGTTAGCTATAAGGATAGCTTCCCCCAACAAACTTTGCGGTAATCCGAAACTTATTAATAAAGAATTCATCATTTCCTTTAATGTCCGATTTTTCCTTTCCGCAATTCTGTTGGATTAAGGTGTGTAAGGTGCAGTAGTTTGATGGATAATTCCATATTCCGAACATATTTATGCAAACAGAGATTCATATTCTCCACCTCTATCACTTCTAATCATTTTGATCTTTTTATTCAATTGATTCTCCACTTCATTCTTGTATTGCTTAAATGCTTCAATTGCTTCATCCTTACTATTAAGCACATAACAATATCGAGTGCAATCATTAATAAAACTAATAAAATACTTTTTTCCACCTCGATATGGTGTCGATTTCATATCGCAAATGTCAGTATGAATTAAGTCTAAATGATTTGAATTCCTTTCAACAGACTTATAAGGATGTTTTACAAACTTGGATTCAACACATATTTGACATTTCGATTTATTACACTCGAATTTAGGCAATACTTCTAAATTAATTAACTTTCACAAGGTTTTATAATTGACATGTCTTAAACGAATATGCCTTAAATCATTTGACTCCAATAAATAAGAAGAAGCTGAAATTTTATTCATACTGTCAACAACCATTACATTGAGTTTGAAAAATCCCTCCGTGAGGTAGCCATTTCCAATATACATTTCATTCTTGCTTACAACTTTATCAAAAACAAATACACATTTGAATCCATTATTCACAAGTAAAGAAGTAGAAACTAAATTCTTCCTAATAATAGGAACATGAAGAACATTGTTGAGCGTTAACACCTTGCCGGAAGTCAACTTCAGGAATATCTTCCCATAACCTTCAATATTGGTTGTTGCATTATTTCCCATGGAAATCTCTTCTTCGGGACCAGCAGTAGAGTAAGTCGCAAATGCTTCTTTGACAACATAAATATGTCGAGTGGCTCCAGAGTCAATCCATCACTCATTTGGATTTCCATCTAGGTTGCACTCCGAAAGCATTGCACAAAGATCATCAACGTCATCATTCTTCTCCACTATGTTGGTTTGTCCCTTCTTCTTATCCTTTTCGGGAGACGATAATCAGGGGATTTGTGACCAACTCTTCCACAATTGTAGCAGTTGCCCCTGAATTTCTTTTTGTTCTGCTCCTTAGTCTGTCCAGAAGACCTCTTCCTCTTCTTACTTTTTGGAGCAGTCTCCTCAACGATATTAGCTCCATGATCCTTGAATTTCTACGAGACTTCTTCTCGGTTGTTTTGTTGTCTTCCTCAATCTTGAGACGTATCACAAGATCTTCCAACTTCATTTCTTTGTGATTGTTCTTAAGATAGTTCTTGAAATCTCTCTGCGAAGGAGGTAGTTTTTCAATCATTGCAGCCACTTGAAATGCTTCATTCAGGACCATACCTTCAGCAATAAGGTCGTGAAAAAAAAGTTGAAGCTCCTGAACTTGGGTTTCCACAGTTTTGTTGTCTTTCATTTTATTGTCTAGAAACTTGGCAACCACGAACTTCTTCAAGTATGCATCTTCTGTCTTGTACTTCTTCTCAAGTGTGTGCCA
The DNA here is from genome assembly GCA_005239495.1 of Nicotiana undulata. Lineage (NCBI taxonomy): Eukaryota > Viridiplantae > Streptophyta > Magnoliopsida > Solanales > Solanaceae > Nicotiana > Nicotiana undulata. Next base: position 104,810 of record ML252069.1, read on the forward strand.
TAATTATTTTGAAGTATTCATCGCACGGTACACATTGTACAAGTCATCCTATAAAATTCTTAAGATATAGCCTTTGGAAAGAAAATCTGCCTGCTTCCACGCCTCAACAATCATGAATTTTTCACTGTCCAACATGTCCGCAGCAGGCATTTGAGGCTCTTCACTAATGAATTTCTTCATACCAAGTGTGGTAAGCTAGAAGAACACCCTTTGCTATCATCCTTTGAAGTTGGCTCCAGAAAATTTCCCTGGTTTTTCGGCCGGAGGAACAGTAGTGCGACTTGACGAGGCTATCGTCGTTGCAGCAACAGTCGCAGAAGGATTTTTGTTATTAAATGCCATTTCTCACTGTCAACAACAGAAGAGTTCAACTAATGGCAAAATCAGAATAGTAAACAATAATGTAATCAATAAAAAGTACGTATTATAAATAAAATCGAAGGTTTTTTATATACTGTTTCATAGAAATGATGAAGTTTTTATATCTTCAAATCAGAATAGTAAAATTCAGAAGGAGTAGAAAACCACACATGTTTTAATCTCCACAAACAGAATACATAATATAATAAAAATAATTTCCTTAAGATTGTTATTCAATCTGTATTGCTGTAAAACCGATAAAGCATTAAAATTTCTGAAATAAAAACAGAAACAGAAAGTTAGTAGAACAAATTTAACAAAATAAATTCTGAAAAACAGTGTAGGAATAAATCGAGCCCACTGAATGCACAGTGTGTCCTTAAGGAAATTATTCCCCTCAAGTAACCGAGGTGTTGGAATATTATTGTCACGACCCCAAATCCTAACAGGCCGTGATGGCGCCTATCGTGGAACTAGGCTAGCCAACCATCACATTTCTACACATTTGTTCTATTATAACAATTCATTAATTCATAATAAACAACAAACATAGCATAAAATAACTTCTTTAAGTCTTAGCGCCCCAATAATAGTCTAAACAACTCTAAACAAAACCTCCCAAGACTGGAGTCAACATGGTCACGAGCATCTACGAAATAAAACTAACTCTGTGTCACGACCCCAAATCCTAACAGGCCGTGATGGCGCCTATCGTGGAACTAGGCTAGCCAACCATCACATTACTACGCATTTGCTCTATTACTTCACAAATCAATAATAAGCAGCAAACAAGCATAAAATAAATTGTTTAAGTCTTAGCGCCCCAATAATAGTCTAAACAACTCTAAACAAAACCTCCCAAGACTGGAGTCAATAATCATGAGCATCTAAGATATAAACTAACTCTACTAACGTCTATGAATCAAATACTAATACTATATGAAGAAGGGAAATGGAGAAGCTGTGGACGCTGGACAGCTACCTCGAAATCCGGTAAAACTGCTGCTAACGAACAAAGACAACTACTGCTCCGAGCCGGTACCTGGATCTGTGCACAGAGGCACATCGAGTAATGATGAGTACGCCAACTCAGTAGTAACGAAAATAAATCGCAGTCTGAGAAAATACGAAACACACATCACAAATACACCAATTCACAAAATAATAGTAAAACACCAAGTCACATGAAGTATTTACCAAATACATAAGTTCGAAAACCAAATTTCCAGAAATCCTTTGAAACAAGTATAATACCAATATATCTCAGTAAAATTCTCAGTAAAAGCCAGTTTGAAAATCAAAGTAAATCATAGTTCGAAAACTGAGTAAAACTATCATAAATCTGCCCCTCCGGCCATAATAATTTCTCGTAACAATTTCAGTATCAGCCCATAGGCAACCTCACAGTCACTCAATATTAGCCCATCAGGCAACCTCAAAGTCACTCAATATTAGCCCACCAGGCAACCTCACAATCACTCAGTATCAGCCCCGCGAGCAACATCACCCATTAGGTACCTGCGCTCACTGAGGGTGTGTACAGACTCCGGAGGGGCTCCTAGAGCCGAAGCGCAATAATAAGCCAAAACATGGCATAAATCACACACAATATAGGCCTGCAACCTCATCCATATCATATCATCCTCACAATATTGGCCCGCAGCCTCACTCAGTCAGACACTCTCAACATGCCCTTCAGGCCATAAATATACCGGGTTCTCAACCCAAAAATAGTGTTTTATTTTCAATAAATAGTATCAAAATACTCTGAGTGTCAAAACAATTTATCAAGAAAAGACTGAGTGAAAATCATAATATATCAGTGAGAAAAATAGTAAAGCATCCCCTAAGGGGTAAACAAATCGGCACTAGGCCCCAAACATGGCTTACAACCCAAAACATATTAGATATATATCAGTACTATTAAGCATATGCTTTAAAAATCGATTTCGCAACTCAATAGTTGCCTAAATAGGGAATATATTTCATAAGTTCCAATCTTTGCATTCCAAAACCTGTGAAAGGGTGCAGAGTCCGGGGTTTCATACCCTCAGGACAGGATTTAAAGACATTACTTACCTCAAACTAGCTCGAAAATTATTCCGCAATACGCTTTCCTTTCGTATCAACCACCGAGCGCTCCAAATCTATAAAGATCAGACCTTTATCATCAAATTATGCTTAAGGAATGAATTCCAATTGAAAAATACCAATTTAAGCTGAAAACCCGAAATTTGCTAAAACCCGAACCCCGGGCCCGCGTCCCGGAACTCAGAAAATTTTATACCAAAATGTTCTTCGTCATCTCACGAGTCCGTACATATAAGGAATGCTAAAATCGGAGTCCGTTTGACCCCTCAAACCGACCCCGAAAGGTCTCATAATCTCAAGCCCTAACCCCATCTTTTTCTACTGATTCTCCATAAATTTACACTGATATTAAGGTCTTAAATCACCTATAAAAGAGTTATTAAATCCAGAAGGCTCACCTCAATGGTGCACCAACGTTTCCCTCTTCAAAATCCCTCAAAAACCTCGGAACCCATACAACAATGGTGGAAAAAGGGTTAAAATTCGCGAAGGTAGGTTTTTATACTTTCTGAACAGTGGTTCCGCACCTGCGGCCACTTAAGCGCACTTGCGGACCCGCACCTGAGGTCGCAAGTCCGCACCTGCGAGTTTCATTAAACAGGCTAACTTCCGCACCTGCGACTTCGCAGGTGCGATCCTCACTCCGCATCTGCGACTTCCTTGAGCCAGCCAAAATCCGCACCTGCGGACCCCTGTCCGCTTCTGCGGGGTCTCACCTGCGGTCAACCTTTCGCAAGTGCGGAAAGCACTATGATTTCACACCAGCAACTTTTTGCTGCAATTTCCAACTCTGAACTTTCCGTTAACCATTCGAAATCAATCCCGAGCCCCTCGGGACCCCAACCAAACGTACCAACCCATTACACATGATCATTCAAACTTAGTTGCACTGTCAAAACACTAAATATAACCTCAAAACACCAAAATCACATCAGATTCAAGCCTAAGAACTTTGAAATTTCTAAAATCCACCAACGATGTCGAAACTATTTAAAACAACTACGATCGACTTGAAATTTTGCAGACATATTCAAAATGACATTACGAACCTGTTCCAACTGTCGGAATTCCATTTCGAGCCTAATAACCTATTTTCCACTGCCGATCGGAAATCACCAGATATGAACTTTCGCCAATTCAAGCCTAATTCTACACCGGACATCACAAAAATATTTTGAACACTCTCCTAAGTCCCAAACCAGCTAATGAATCTATCCGAGCCATAAAATCTGCATTCCGAGGTCGTTTACCAATAAGTCAACTCTTAGTTGACTTTTCCAACTTTAAAGCTATTTTAAAGGCTAAGTGACTAAACTCTCACTACCACCATTCCAATTTCGAGCCTACCAACTCTAACACATCAATAACAGTATAACCAACCTATAACAAGTCAATCACAGTAATTATAATGCAGGTTCTACGTAACAATAGACCTGGTCATTACATTCTCCCCCTCTTAAACAAACGTTCGTCCTCGAACGGGTCTAGAAACATACCTGGAGTCTCAAACAAGTGAGGATACTTGCTCTACATCTCCCGCTCGGTCTCCCAAGTAGCCTCCTCCACTGGTTGACCTCTCCACTGTACTTTCACTGAAGGTATATCATTGGACCTCAACTTTCTGACCTCGCGAGCCAAAATTGCTACTGGCTCAACCTCGTATGACATATCACATTCCAGCTGAACTGTGCTGAAGTATAATACGTGAGACGGGTCACCAACATATTTCCTAAGCATCGACACATGAAATACCGGATGCACACTCGATAAGCTGGGTGGCAAGGTAAGTCTGTAAGCCACCTCCCTAGCCTTCTAAAGTACCTCAAAAGGACCACTAACGGAGGACTCAACTTTCCTCTCTTTCCTAACCTCATAACACCCTTCATGGGTGATACCTTCAGTAGTACCTTATCACCTTCCATAAATGAAACATCCAAGACCTTCCGGTTCGTGTAACTCTTCTGCCTAGACTACGCCGTGCGAAGTAGCTCCTGAATCAACTTCACCTTCTCCAACGCATCCTGAATCAAATCTGTGCCCAATAACTTAGCCTCACCAGGATCGAACCAACCAACCAGAGATCTACACCTCCAGCAATATAAAGCCTCATACGGAGCCATCTGAATACTGATCTGGTAGCTGTTATTGTATGCAAACTCCGCTAGTGGAAGAAACTGATCCCATGAACCACCAAAATCAATCACACAAGCCCGTAACATATCCTCCAAAATCTGAATAGTCCATTCCGACTGCCCGTCGTTCTGAGGGTGAAATGTAGTGCTCAACTCTATATCAGTACCCATACATCTCTGTACGGCCCTCCAAAACTAAGATGTGAACTGTGTACCCCTGTCAGAAATGATAGAAACGGGAACTCCATGCAACCGGACAATCTCCTTAATGTAAATGCCAGCTAACTGCTCTGAAGTATAAGTAGTACTGACAGGAATGAAATGCGCGGAGTTGGTCAACCTATCTACAATGACCCAAATAGCATCAAAACCCTTCGAAGTTCGTAGAATTCCAACTACAAAGTCCATAGTGATTCGCTCCCACTTCCACTCCGTAATATCTAACCTCTGAAGTAATCCACCTGGTCTCTGGTGCTCATACTTGACCTGCTAGCAGTTGAGACACCTTGCTACATACTCAACAATATCTCTTTTCATCCGCCTCCACCAATACTGTTGTCTCAAATCGTGATACATCTTCGCGGCACCCGGATGAGTAGAATACCGCGAGCTGTGAGCCTTTGCTAATATCAACTCTCGAATACCATCCACATTGGGCACACAAATATGGCCCTGCATCCTCATAACTCTGTCATCACCAATAATCACATCCCTGGTATCACCTTGACAAACTCTATCCTGAAAATCTAACAAATGCCGATCATCATACTGGCGAGATTTAATCTGATCATAAAGAGAGGACCGGGAAGCCATGCTAACTAATACCCGCGGAGGGTCTGACAAATCCAATCTCACCAAGTGATCCGCTAAAGCCTGAACATCAAGTGCTAAAGGTTGCTCTGCTACTGAAAGGTATGCTAGACTCCCCAAATTCTCGGCTCTGCGACTCAAGGCATCGACCACTACATTTGCTTTCCTCGGATGATACAAAATAGTAAGGTCATAATCCTTGAGAAGCTTTAACCATCTCCTCTTCCGCAAATTCAAATCCTTCTGCCTCATTAGATACTGCAAGCTATGATGATCAGTGAAAATCTCACATTGTACCCCATACAAGTAATGCCGCCAAATCTTTAAGGCATGAACAATAGCAGCTAACTGAAGATCGTGCACTAGATAGTTCTTCTCGTGCACCTTCAACTGTCTAGATGCATAGGCAATCACCCAACTGTCCTGCATCAACACCGCTCCCAAACCAACTCTAGAAGAATCACAATAGACTGTATAAGAACCCGAACCAGTAGGCAAAATCAAAACTGGAGATGTGGTTAATGCTGACTTGAGCTTCTGAAAGCTCTCCTCGCACTCGTCAGACCATCTGAATGGAGCACCCTTCTAGGTCAATCTAGACAACGGTGAAGCAATAGAAGAGAATCCCTCCACAAAGCGACGGTAATATACCGCAAAACCAAGGAAACTCCTAATCTTACTAGCTGAGGACGGTCTGGGCAAACTCTGCACCACCTCAATCTTCTTTGGATCAACTTGAATACCCTCACTAGACACCACGTGCCCCAAGAAAGCTACCGAACCAATCCAAAACTCACACTTGGAGAATTTTTCATAAATCTTCTCCTCCCTTAATCTCTGTAACACAATCCTCAAGTGCTGAGCATGCTCTTCCTGGCTATGAGAATAAACCAGGATGTCATCAATGAACAAAATGACGAACGAACCAAGGTAAGGCTGAAACACACTGTTCATCAATTGCATGAACACGACTGGGGCATTAGTCAGCCCAAATGACATAACCAAAAATTCATAATGACCATATTTGGTCCTGAAAGCAGTCTTCACACCCTTTCTCAACCATACGCTGATCCTTTAAATAAGAATTCACTCTTCTAGGTACATGCTCTATAGACCCTCTCCACTCAACTCTCAGAATTCCGGGCATAGCTAAGGTCACGGTCTTAGCATGACAATCAAGAATCGCATGACATGGGGATAACCAATCCATGCCTAGAATCACATCAAAATCAACCATACTGAGTAACATCAAGTCCACTCGGGTATCCGGACCCCCAATAGATATAAGACACGACCGAAACACGCGGTCCACAAAAATAGTATCGCCCACCGGAGTTGAGACATGAACAGACGTAACTAAAGACTCACGCGACATATTCAGAAAATGAGCAAAATAGGATGAGACATAAGAGTACGTTGAACCTTGGTCAAATAAAGCCAAAGCATCACTGTGACAAACTCAAGTAGTACCTGTAATCACCGCATCTGAGGCCATAGCATCAGGCCTAGCCGGAAGTGCATAAATACGTGGCTGGCCTCCACCTACTCGACCTCCCCCTCTAGGGCGGCCTCTAGCTGCCTGACCACCACCCCTGGCTGCCTGGGTAGGTGGTGATGTGACTGGGGCTGACGCCGAGGGCTGAACCCTCTGCTGAGCTGAACTACTAAGACGACGGGGACACTGCCTCCATTCCTGTCCGAACTCTCTACACTCATAACAACTACCTGGAGCTGGAGATGAAAACTGACGAAAACCCATTCCACCATCATAACCACCATACGAACCATGCATAGAAGAACCTTTATAAGATGATGCTCGGGCGGAGCTCTGATATGGAAGTGAACTAAAAGATGAACGTCCCAAATGAGAATTGCGAGAACCCTGCCTCGAAGATACACCACTGTAAGCTGGGTGAACTGGCTGTGGAGGTCTAAATGGACGACCTCTATTGTGCTGAAACTGCCCTCTAGAAGGGGCACCACTGAAGCTACCTGATCCCCGAGGCCTCTTGACCTCCCTCTCTTCACGCTCCTGCCTACGAACCGACTCAATGTCCCGAGCAATGTCAACAACCTGCTCAAATGTAGCTCCAGACACTCTTTCTCTAGTCATCAAAATGCGAAGCTGATAAGTGAGACCATCTACAAACCTCCTAATCCTCTCCCTATTAGTAGGGAAAAACTCAGAAGCATGTCTAGCCAAATCGGAAAACCTTATCTCGTACTTCTCCAAAAGGATCGTGGAGAACTGTTGCTATGTGAGTGGTGCTGAACCAACCGGCCTACGCCTCTCGAATGCCTCCAACCTAGTGAAAGAAGCACCCGCAAACTGAAATATAGCAAACGAGACCCCACTGGTCTCCAAAATACCCGTAGTAAGCAATATCCTCTAGCATTTATCCAGAAAACCTTGGGCATCCTCACCCTCTATGCCGCTGAAAGTCGGAAGCTTAAGTCTGTTGAACCTCTCCAGCCTACGGTTCTCATCCTCGGGCATAGCTGGAACCACATAGTCCTGATCTGGGGAAACCGACTGAGCTAGGGCTGCTCCCGGTGTCTGAATACTCCGTACAACCTGCTCAGGTGTTCGGGCAGCTGGAGTTTGATTGCCTCCCCCGACCTGAGCTGCAGTGGAAGTAGTAGACATAGCAACTACCAAAGCTAAACTGGAACACACCGTCAATATCTGAGCCAGAGTCTCCTGAATACCCGCAATAACAATAGGCACTGCCGGTGCCTGAGCCTGTCCCTCTAGAGCATCATCGGCGGGAACAAGATCCCGAACGATAAGGGGATCCTGTGGTACTACTCCGGATGCTGCCTGAGCTGGTCCCCTACCTCTACCACAGCCTCGACCCCTTGTGGGTCTGGCTGGTGTTTGGTCACCTTGATCGGTATTGCGTGTCCTCACCATCTCTGAGAGAATGAACAGCGTAAGTTTAGATTTCAAGAATCAATAGATTGGCACGAAAGAGTTCAAGAAATTGATATTTTTCCTAAGAGTTCTACAGCCTCTCGAAGATAAGTACAGACGTCTCCGCACCGATCCACAAGACTCTACTGAACCTTCTCATGACCGTTGAGTCATATGTAACCTAGGGCTCTGATACCAACTTGTCACGACCCCAAATCCTAACAGGCGATGATTGTATTAGTAAAAAAAGTCTCACACGTACGCTGACTCTTGACAACTTAGCCAGCTATGTCGATCAAGGAAAACACGACAGCTGGATATGATTTTATAAAGAGGAACGTAACAAAAAGGCACGGTTCAATAAACCTTTGAGTTCATTAGCTAGGGGGAACTCAACCTAATCAAGACGAGGAATAGACACGGTCAGAGTGAATCCGGACAAAGCTACGGGTAGATTCGAGAATCCTCAATTAATGACCTATACGTTATGTAACTTTCACATAACAGTTACGGTTACCCTTTGTAAACCTCATTAATGTAATAATTATTCATTAATGAGCGATCATTGCAAGAATCAAATGTTATATTAAGAAAACCCCTATATAAAGGAAGGGAATGTAACTTGTAATGGGGATCTAAACTTCGAATACAACCTACTTTACTTTTCCTCAGATCATACTATTGTCTTTTACTTATTCTTCTTTATTTAATATGATTTCTTTGATTATCAGTAACCCGCGTTCATCCTAAAAATAGCTTTGGTCCAATGATCTAATTTTTTGGTTAAACAAATTGGTTTCGTTGCCGGTAATCTGATAATCTTTGTTCACTTTTCTATTGATATCCTCTAAAACGATGTCGAACTCCAACGACAACAACCTACAGAGGAATGGAACCCCAGTTCCATCACCTCAAGGAACCCCTCGTGGTTCAAGGGAACCATCCCCAGAAAGATCTGACAACAACCGCAATAATAATGAGCAAACGGTAGAACAAGATCGAATAAAACAAATGATTGCAGAGTACGTGGGACAAGCTTTGCAAGAATTTGCAAGGGGACTACCAGCAGCACCACCTGCATCACTGACACCACCTCCAAACAATACAGTCACCGGGGAAAATCCTCAGTCTGGATTGGTAAACTCGGCAAGGGGTGACACCCCTAACGAATCTCTCGAAGCGAGACTAGGTATGACTAATAACTCTGAATTACCAAATTTACTTCTAACCATGCAAAAACAGATGAAGGAACAGAATGATCGAATCGAGCAAATTCCTGGAGTACCGCCTATTGTCAAAGGCATTGATGTTGATAGGTATTCTCAACAACCTTGGAAGCCAAGTGCAGCACCCTTGCCTATACCCAAGAAGTTTAAAATTTCCGACGTTCCCAAATATGATGGAACAACTGACCCACGTGACCATGTGGCCGCTTTCACTACTAGAGTAAAGGGCAATGACTTAACAAAATAGGAGATTGAATCAGTCCTTGTCAAAAACTTCAGAGAAACACTCACGAAGGAGCCCTAACCTGGTATTCTCTTCTCCCTGAAAATTCCATTGACTCTTTTGTTGAGCTTGCAGATTCATTTATAAAAGCACACTCTGGTGCACAAAAAGTTGAGAAAAGAATGGAAGACATATTCAAAATAAAGCAAGGAGACACGGAACTACTCCGCGAATTTGTAGACAGGTTCCAACGAGAAAGAATGCAATTACCCAGGGTGCCTAATAATTGGGCAGCCATGGCATTTGCACGTTACCTAAATGATAAAAGCTCGGAAGCCACGAGACGACTCAAGGAAAGTCTAAGAAAATTCCCAGCTACAACGTGGAATGATGTATATAACAGGTATAGCACTAAACTCAGAATAGAAGAAGATATCATTGCTCGTTCGAGAGATGAAGATCATTCCAGATCCAGACGTCCTGAATCAGACAAGAGATCAGGTAAAAACAAGTACGATCCTTACTTAATACCCTAGAGACGTGAAACCCGTCCCAGGTTCGAAAACACAAGGTCAGACTATAGACCACCAGGAAGAGACGTGGGCTCATCCTCATCTAGATCCAGAAAAGATCGAGATGAATGACCTAGAGGTAATGCCTGAATTGGGGATCATACCTTTAATGTAAGTACTCCTGAACTTGTCTCAATATTAAGAAATATGGGAGATAAAGTTAAATGGCCCAAAGAGATCCGATCAAATCCAAATAAAAGGAACCTGGATTTCTGGTGTGAATTCCATAACGATCATGGGCACAGGACTGCGGATTACAGATTTTTACAAGGTGAAATATAACATTTATTGAAACAGGGTTATTTAACAGAATTGTTTAGTGATAAAGGTAAACATGCATATATGAAGAACAGGCAAGAGCCCCCCAAAGCCTCCTTCTCCAAAGCGAACCGTCAATGTGATACATGGAGGAGAAGAAGTAAACGGAATAGTTTTCCAATTATCATCAAAGGTCACAATTACCCACGGAAAGCGGGCTCGAAAAGATCCAACCAAAGATGAAATAACCTTTGACGACGCAGATTTTGGTGGACTAATGCTTCCCCATAATGATACCCTGGTAATATCCCTACTCATTCATGACACTAACGTTAAAAGAGTGTTGATTGATCCAGGTAGTTCAGTTAATATCATCTTGTTAAGAGTCGTGGAAGAAATGCTCATGGGAAATCAGGTGATCCCAAAGGCACGAGCCATATCAGGGTTTGATAACTCTACGGTGATAACCAAAGGA
>ML252069.1:121448-132804 GCA_005239495.1 Nicotiana undulata
CCCCTAAGTTGTCAGTTGGGGACTTTAGCAAGATCCAAATTTACCCCCGATGGAGCTGGGGGTAACCACCAATCCAATAATAATAAAATAAAATAAAAAAAGAGAACCAAAAAGCTTTAATCTTCTTGATGAGGAGGATTGACTTCTTCATCGGCAGAAAGAACGGGAGAAACTTGGGACGGAGAGGCATGAGCGACAGAAGTCTCACCATCAGGCGAAGAGAGGTTAAGACCTTGTTGAGCCTTCTCCATGGCTTCCTTGGTTTTAGCTATTTCAGCACTAAGGTTGAAACCCTCTTGATTCATTTCTGTCAATGTGTCAAGGTGAGAATTCATATATGCCAAGCTCACATCGATAGCAGTCGCTTCTTCGAGATCTACGTAATCTCTTGCCCATATTTGAAGCTCGGCTTTTAGCCCATCCTTCTCCGCTTCAGCAGCCTCATGGGCAGCCTTCAAAGGCACAATCGACTCCTCTAGAGTTTGGCTCTATCTAATGCATTACGCAGTTCTACTAGAGTCCGAGAGAGTAGTTGTACGAGCTCGCCAGAATATTCCTTCTTCTGCCCTAGCAAATCCTTCAAGTACCTAATCTCCTCCGAAGCTCGAAATAATTGTTCAGCAAATGAAGCTTCCAAAATACTCTTATCCTTATCAGCCTGATTTAAAGAAGCCCTCTCCACTGCCAGTTCCGCTGCCATAATCCTCATCTGTCTCTTCAAGGTACTCCTTTCCTCCTCTAAGGCATCCATATCAATTCTTAAACTATCATATTGTGCCTTCAAGTTGTCGAAATCAGCCCGCAACTCTTTTGTCTCCTGATCCGAATTTGAGATCCTCTTCATAATCTCCATACCAATAAAATTGATCTACAAGAAACAAACCAATTAGATATGATAAATTATTTAGATATGGTAAAATTCATATATGGAAATGGAATAAATTGCACCATACCTTCAAGGAGGTATGCACAACTTCATTGCCCCATGTAAGAGCAGTGTGGCTGGCTAACTTGGTTTTCTCCGTGGGACCTATCAAAGATTTGAGCCACACTTCGGGCTCGCCCATTTTCTTGAAAAGACTTCCCTCAGCTGGAACTTCTATTATTACCCTCCGTATCTCCCTGCTGGAAGACCCTACTTCCCTAACGGAAGGCACGAAAGCAGGCATAGATGGAACAACAACAGGCACGGAGTGTTGAAGAACTGGAGAAGCCGCGGGCAAACAACATGCACAGAGGATTGAAGAGTTGAGGAAACCACGGGCAAAGCAACAACAGAGGCAGTAATAGACAGTGGAGCGGAAGAGACACGAGGGGCACATGAGACAACTTCACTTAAAGAAGCAGGAAAAACAGCGGCCAAAGGAACATCATCAGGGGCAAGGCCAAAACCTTCATGAAACAAGTACTCTACAGAATCATGAACATGGGACTATGAAACATCTTCAGAGGTTGAGGGTCTAACTGCAGACACGGAAGGCAAAGTCGAGGGTGTAGACTCGTCATCCAAAACCACCCGCCTTCTCCGTGACCTGTGCACCATAGCACCCCCCCTTTTCTTCTTCTTCTTCTTCTTCTTCTTCTTCTTCTTCTGCGGAACGGGATTCACCAACCTTCCTCTTCGAGGAAGACGAACCAACAATAATCTCTTGGGCCTGGGCCAAAGACATCTTCGAAACAGACGTAGCAGACACCCCACGAGCAGAAAATCCTATCAGAAAGGGATTAAACAAGAAGAAAAAAGGCTCTAGTAAGAGAAGAAGTAAAAAAAAAGCTTCACTTACCGTGGATCTTCACTTGCCAACCGTACTTCCCAGCGAAGTACTTCCAAGATCTTTCTTCCTAAGGAGAAACATACAACAATTTCTCTACCCAATCACGGATACTGGAGACATTCTCAACAGTACCCATGATTGCTGAAAGAAGAATAAACAGATACGGTGTTAATAAAACATCTCAAATCAAAAAGAAGAAAAGTAAATAAATGTGAGCTAAAAATGTACTCACGTGCACGATTCCACTTCTCAGGAAAGGGAAGATTTTCTTCACCCACTAAACCAGCAGTGGGTACAGCGACGTACCGGAGGTACCAACCTCTGTCCTTATCATCTCTAGGGGTTACCAACACTCTCTTACTCCGAGCAGCCAGAGTAAAAACCCCTTGATGAAATAGAATATGAGAGTAGAGATGAATGAGATGGCTAAAAGTAAAAGGAACCAAGGCTAAAGAAGCTAAACTCCTAAGACATGCGACAACTCGCCACACAAGCGGACCAACTTGTCCTAAACAAATATTAAAAAAATGGCAAAACTCGATTATGACTGGATCAACGGGAGGTCTAAACCCTAAAGTGAAAGGGTACGTATAAACAAAAGAATATCCCGTCTTGTAAGACGTAATTCTTTGATTATTATTTGGAATATAGACAGGGAAATCAAACCTCCAAAAACACTCCCTATGAACTAGGGAAATCTGAACTTCAGTAATAAGGGTTGGTATCTCTCGACACTATCAAGGGAAGAAGACTGATCCACAAGAACTTGATTTCCCTAGTAAAGACAAATTCAGCGGGAATAATCTCATCAACTCTGGGTTCACGAAGGTGTTCATCTCTACCTCTAGACAAATAATGGGAAGCCCTAGCCCTAGGAGAAACTAGAGACCTGGCAGAAGGAAGGGAGACTATTTGAGAGGAAGAAAAACCTCTGGAAGGAGTGGATCCTAGACTCCTTAGTCTACCACCCCTCCGACTCATAGTCGGAGCAGAAGAAGGTGTTAAGTTCTCTACATCTATTACTCTTTTGGGTTGATTTGAAGAAGACATGTTTACAAAAGCAATGAAAAATTCTTTACAAGTAAAAGAGAGAAGTTAGAAAGTGTTTTGTGAAAGTAAAGAAAAGAAGAAGGGTATTTATACTTAAGGGCAACCGTCAAACATGGAAAAAATAATGATGAAAAGTCATAATGGAAGGTGTCACTTCGGGACTGATGTAGCCGCAAAAAGCCCTAAAAGACACCGAATAATTACATAACCAATTCGAGAAGGACATGTGGCATTAAATGGAAGTGACAAACGACGCCTATGTTCATAGAAGGATACAACTTTTCGAGACAAAGTGGCGGCAAAATATTCCCACCATAAATGTGTATCCACTTACCAAATATTAATCGATAAATATATGGTAAGTGGGGGGACCATCTGTATTGGTAAAAAAAAAGTCTCACACGTAAGCTGGATCTTGACAACTCTGCCAGCTACGTGGATCAAGGAAAACGCGGCAACTGGATATGATTTTATAAAGAGGAGCGGAACAAAGAGGCACGGTTCAATAAACCTTTGAGTTTATCAGTTACGAGGAACTCAACCTAATCAAGACGAGGAAGAGACACGGTCAGAGTGAATCCGGACAGAGCTACGGGTAGATTCGAGAATCCTCAATTAATGACCTATACGTTATGTAACTTTCACACAACAGTTACGGTTACCCTTTGTAACACCTCAATAATGTAATAATTAGTCATTAATGAGCGATCATTGCAAGAATCAAACGTTATATTAAGAAACCCCCTATATAAAGGAAGGGAATGTAACTTGTAATGGGGATGTAAACTTCGAATACAACCTACTTTACTTTTCCTCAGATCATACTATTGTCTTTTACTTATTCTTCTTTATTTAATATAATTTCTTTGATTATCAGAAACCCGCGTTCATCCTAAAAATAGCTTTGGTCAAATGATCTAATTCTTTGGTTAAAAAGTGATGGCGCCTATCGTGGAACTAGGCTAGCAAACCATCACATTACTACAAATTTTCTCTATTATAATACTTCACGAATCAATAATAAGCAGCAAACAAGCATAAAATAAATTGTTTAAGTCTTAGCGCCCCAATAATAGTCTAAACAACTCTAAACAAAACCTCCCAAGACTGGAGTCAATAATCATGAGCATCTAAGATATAAACTAACTCTACTAACTTCTTAATAAACGTCTATGAATCAAATACTAATACTTTATGAAGAAGGGAAACGGAGAAGCTGTGGACGCTGGACAACTACCTCGAAATCCCGTAAAACTGCTGCTAACGAACAGAGACAACTACTGCTCCGAGCCGGTACCTGGATCTGTGCAAAGAGGCACATGGAGTAATGATGAGTACACTAACTCAGTAGTAATGAAAATAAATCGCAGTATGAGAAAATACGAAACACACATCATAGATACACCAATTCACAAAATAGTAGTAAAACACCAAGTCACATGAAGTATTTACCAAATACATAAGTTCGAAAACCAAATTTCCAGAAATCCTTTGAAACAAGTATAATACAAATATATCTCAGTAAAATTCTCAGTAAAAGCCAGTTTGCAAATCAAAGTAAATCATAGTTCGAAAACTCAATAAAACCATCATAAATCTGCCCCTCAGGCCATAATCATTTCTCGTAACAATTTCAGTATCAGCCCATCAGGCAACCTCAAAGTCACTCAGTATCAGCCCATCAGGCAACCTCACAGTCACTCAGTATCATCCCATTAGGCAACCTTACAGTCACTCAATATTAGCCCATCAGGCAACCTCACAGTCACTCAATATTAGTCCATCAGACAACCTCACAATCACTCAGTATCAGCCCCACAAGCAACATCACTCATTAGGTACCTTCGCTCACTGGGGGTGTGTATAGACTCCGGAGGGGCTCCTACATCCCAAGCGCTATAATAAGCCACATCATGGCATAAATCACACACAATATAGGCTCGCAACCTCACTCATATCATATCATCCTCACAATATTGGCCCGCAACCTCACTCAGTCAGACACTCTCTACATGCCTTTCATGCCATAAATATACCGGGTTCTCGACCCAAAAATAGTGTTTCATTTTCAAATAGTATCAAAATACACTGAGTGTCAAAACAATTTATCAAGAAAAGACTGAGTGAAAATCATAACATATCAGTGAGGAAAATAGTAAAACATCCCCCAAGGGGTAAACAATTCGACACTAGGCCCCAAACATGGTTTACAACCCAAAACATATCAAATATATATCAGTACTATTAAGCATACCCTTTAAAAATCGATTTCGCAACTCAATAGTTGCCTAAATAGGGAATATATTTCCGGGGCTTCATACCCTCAGGACATGATTTAAAGATATTAATTACCTCAAACTAGCCTGAAAACTATTCCGCAATATGCTTGCCTCTCGTATCAACCTCCGAGCGCTCCAAATATATAAAGATTAGACATTTATCGTCAAATTATGCTTAAGGAATGAATTCCAATTGCAAAATACCAATTTTAGCTGAAAACCCAAAATTTGCTAAAACCCGACCCCCGGTCCCGCGTCTCGGAACTCAGAAATATTTATACCAAAATGTTCTTCGTCATCTCACGAGTCCGTACATATAAAGAACGCTAAAATCGAAGTCCATTTGACCCCTCAAGCCGACCCCTAAAGGTCTCATAATCTCAAGTCCTAACCCCATTTTTTTTCTACTGATTTTCCATAAATTTACACTGATATTAAGGTCTTAAATCACCTATAATCGAGTTATTAAATCCAAAAGGCTTACCTCAATGGTGCACCAACGTTTACCTCTTCAAAATCTCTCAAAAACCTCGGAACCCGTACAACAATGGTGGAAAAAAGGTTAAAATTTTCCTCAAGCGACTTCGCAGGTGCGATCCTCACTCCGAATCTACGACTTCCCTGAGCAAGCCAAAATCCGTCTCTGCGGACCCCTGTCCTCTTCTGCGGGCCCTCACCTGCGGTAAATCTTCCGCAGGTGCGGAAATCACTGTGATTTCACACCAGCAGCATTTTGCTGCAATTTCCAACTCCAAACTTTCTGTTAACCATTCGAAATCAAACCCGAGCCCCTCGGGACCCCAACCAAACGTACCAACCCATTACATATGATCAATCAAACTTATATGCACTCTCAAAACACTAAATATTACCTCAAAACACCAAAATCACATCGGATTCAAGCCAAAGAAATTTGAAATTTCTAAAATCCACCAACGATACCGAAACTATTCAAAACAACTCCGATTGACCTAAAATTTTGCAGACATATCCAAAATGACATTACGAACCTGTTCCGACCCCGATTGCTTATTTTCCACTGCCGACCGGGAATCACCAGAAACGTACTTTCACCAATTCAAGCCTATTTCTACACCGGACATCACAAAAATATTATGAACACTCTCCTAAGTCCCAAATCACCTAACGAAGCTATTCAAGACATACGATCCGCATTCTGAGGTGGTTTACCTATAAGTCAACTCTCGGTTGACTTTTTCAACTTTAAGGCTATTTTTAAAGGCTAAGTGACTAAACTCTCACTATCACTATTCCGATTTCGAGCCTACCAACTCTAACACATCAATAACAGTATAATCAACCTATAACAAGTCAATCATAGTAATTATAATGCAGGTTCTACGTAATGACAGACCGGGTCGTTACACTTTGCTAATGTCTTAAATAAGTCTAGGAATGAAATGCTAAAACTAAATAAGGAAGGAAAATGGAGAAGCTGTTGACGCTGGACAGCTACCTCGAAATCTTGTAAAACTGCAGCTAACGAATAGAGACAGCTACTGCTCCGAGTTGGTACCTGGATCTGTGCATAGAGGCGCAGGGAGTAATGATAAGTACGCCAACTCAGTCGTAATGAAAATAAATCGCAGTCTGAGAAAATACGAAACATACAACACAGATACACCAATTCACAAAAACAAAAAAAACACCAAGTCACCGCAAAGTATTCATCAAATACATAAGTTCGAAAACCGTTTTCCAGAAATCATTTGAAACAAGTATAATTTCTATATATATATATATATATTTATATATATCAGTAAAAATCAGTTTGAAAATGAAGTGAATCATAGTTCAAAAACTCAGTAAAATCATCATAAATCTGCCCTCCGGGCCATAATCATTTCTCGTAATAATTTCCCTTAGTATCAGCCCATCAAGTAACTTCACAATCACTCAATATTAGCCCATCAAGCAACCTCACAGTCACTCAATATTAGCCCATCAGACAACCTCATAATTACTCAGTATCGGCCCCGCGGGCAACATCACTCATTAGGTACCTGCGCTCACTGGGGGTGTGTATAGACTCCGGAGGGGCTCCTACAGCCCAAGCGCTACAATAAGACACATCATGGCATAAATCACACACTATATAGGCCCGCAACCTCACTCATATCATATCATCATCACAATATTGTCCCGCATCCTCACTCAGTCAGACACTCTCAACATGCCCTTCAGGCCATAAATATACCGGGTTCTCGATCGATAAATAGTGTTTCATTTTCAATAAATAGTATCAAAATACTCTGAGTGGCAAAACAATTTATCAAGAAAAGACTGAGTAAAAATCATAACATATTAGTGAGGAAAATAGTAAAACATCCCCCAAGGGGTAAACAAATCGGCACTAGGCCTCAAACATGGCTTATAGCCCAAAACATATCAGATATATATCAGTACAGTTAAGCATAGCCTTTAAAAATCGATTTCGCAACTCAATAGTTGTCTAAATAGGGAATATATTTCCAAAGTTCCAACCTTTGCATTCCAAAACCTGTGAAAGGGTGCATAGTCCGGGGTTTCATACCCTCATGACATGATTTAAAGACATTACTTATCAAACTAGCCTGAAAACTATTCCGCAATACGCTTGCCTCTCGTATCAAGTCCTGAGTGCTCCAAATCTACCAAGTTCATATTTTTATCATCAGATTATGCTTAAGGAATGAATTTCAATTGAAAAATATCAGTTTTAGCTCAAAACCCGAAATTTGCTAAAACCCGACCCCCGGGCCCGCATCTCGGAACTCAACAATTTTTATACCAAAATATTCTTCATCATTTTACAAGTCCGTATATATAAAGAACGCGAAAATCGGAGTTCGTTTGGCCCCTCAAATCGACCCCTAAAGGTCTCATAATCTCAAGCCCTAACCCCCTCTTTTTCTACTGATTTTCATGTATTAAACACTGAGATTATGTTCCTTAATCACCTATAATCGAGTTTTAAGGTCCAAAATACTTACCTCTATGATGAACACTGATTTTCCCTCTTCAAATTCGCCTCGAAAGCTTCTTCCCATTAAAAAATGGTGTAAAAAGGGTTAATGGTCGCAGAGGGTTTATTTTTATACTGCCCAGTTATTAATGCACTGCGATCGCGAAAGTACTCACGCGATCGCGAAGGAAATTTATCCAAATTGCCAAAATCATTCTCCGCGTTCGCGACTTAGCCCACGCGATCGCGAAGCTCTGCTTCCCAGACCACTGCGATCGCACACGACCTCACGCGGTCCCGATGGCCAACCGTCCAAATTCACGCGCCCCCTTTTCCTTCTACGCGATCGCACTCACACACACGCGATCGCACTGCTCATCCCTCCAAACCTACACGATCGCGATGCAAAGTTTTCCTGACCTTCAGATTACTATACGCGATCGCATCTTCACCTACGCGATCGCGATGAAGGACATTCAGCTGTCAAAACACCAGCAAAACAATTATTTTCTTTAAGGCCAAAGTGCCCGTTAACCACCTGAAATTAATCCCGAGCCCCTAGGGACCTCAACCAATTATACTAACACATCATAAATGGTCATTTAAACTTAGTTGCACTCTGAAAACACTAAAAATAACATCAAAACACCAAAATCACCTCGGATTCAAGCCTAAGAACTTTGAAATTTCTAAAATCCACCAATGATGCCGAAACTACTCAAAACAACTCCGATTGACCTGAAACTTTGCAGACATATCCAAAATGACATTACGAATCTGTTCCAACTGTCGGAAGTCCATTCCGACCCTGATAGCCTATTTTCCACTACCGATCGAAAATCACCAAAAACTAACTTTCGCCAATTCAAGCCTAATTCTACACCGGACATCACAAAAAATATTCTGAACACACTCCTTAGTCCCAAATCACCTAACGATGCTATTCGAGCCAAAAAATCCGCACTCCGAAGTCGTTTATCAATAAGTCAACTCTCAGTTGACTTTTCCAACTTTAAGGCTATCTTTAAAGACTAAGTGCTAAACTCTCACTACCACCATTTCGATTTCATGCCTACCAACTCTAACACATCAATAACAGTATAAATAATCTATAACAAGTCAATAACAGTAATTATAATGCAGGTTCTACGTAATGACAGACCGAGTCGTTACATTCTCCCCCTCTTAAATAAACGTTCGTCCTCGAACGGGTCTAGAAACATACATGGAGTCTCAAACAAGTGAGGATACTTTCTCTACATCTCCCGCTCGGTCTCCCAAGTAGCCTCCTCCACTAGCTAACTCTCCATTGCACCTTCACTGATGTTATATCCTTAGACCTCAAATTTCTGACCTTGCGAGCCAAAATAGCTACTGGCTCAACCTCGTATGACATGTCACCCTCGAGCTGAACTGTGCTGAAGTCTAACACATTAGACGGGTCACCAACATACTTCCTAAGAATTGACACATGAAATACCGGATGAACACTCGATAGAATGGGTGGCAAGGCAAGTCTATAAGGCACTTCTCCAACCTTCTGAAGTACCTCAAAAGGACCAATAAATCGTGGAATTGTCTTTCCTCTCTTTCCGAACCTCATAACACCCTTCATGGGTGATACCTTTAACAGTACCTTATCACCTTCCATAAAAGACACATCCCGGACCTTCCGGTCCGCATAACTCTTCTGCCTAGATTGCACCGTGCGAAGTCGCCCCTGAATCAACTTCACCTTCTCCAATGCATCCTGAATCAAATTTGTGCTTAATAACTTAGCCTCACCAGGCTCGAACCAACCAACCGAAGATCTACACGTCCTACCATATAAAGCCTCATACGGGGCCATCTGAATACTGGACTGATAGCTATTATTATATGCAAATTCCGCTAGTGGCAGAAATTGATCCCATGATGTCACGGCCCGAAATCCCACCTTTCAGGCCGTGAATGCGTCGAACGTTGAACCCGCTAGACAAGCCAACGTACACAACACCTTAACATTTTTAAAACAACTTGACAGTAATAAAGCAATTATCTTTCAAACCTTTACTGAAATAACCAGAACCACTTCAAAAGTTTTATAGCAGAAATGTAATAATACTCCAAAAACCGCATAATGAAATGATAAAGATAACAACATCGCAAAATCCCAAAGTCGGGGTGTCACAACCTCACGGACTGTCTATAAGAATACTAAATACGAGTCTGAAAGGAAATACAATATTGTCTTTAGAACGGAAGGAGAAATAAGACAATAGGATACTAATAGCAGGAGAGACTCTAGGGCCCACGAATGCCAGTGGTATACCTTGAAGCTCGATGTGGACTGAAGGTGACTCCCTCAGAGCGGTCCACGGGGTCCAGAAGCGGGATCTGCACAACATAGAGAAGTTCAGTATAGTTTCAGTACAACCGACCCCATGTACTGAGTAAGTGCCGAGCCTAACCTCGGCCGAAGTAGTGACGAGGCTAGACTTAGCAAATAACGTTCACCTGTCCTATTCTATAACACAAAATACAGATAACAAAGCAAGAAAGAATAACAGACATATACGGGGAACAAGAGCAGATAGAGGAAAAAGAACAATAAGATAGAGAAGATAATTAACCATCAAGTAAGAAAGAAACAATTTACCGAAAACTGATAAGGTATGAATGACATGTCTGAATGATAACAATGGCACGACATCACCCTTCGTGCTTTTACTCTCTTCCTCACCAATGCAATGTATGTTGTAATCAATGTAATCATCGACACTAACCTTCGTGCTTTCAATAAATATAAACATGGCACATAATCACCCTTCGTGCTTTTACCCTCTTCCTCACCAATGCAATGTATGTTGTAATCAATGTAATCATGGCACGACATTAACCTTCGTGCTTTCAATAAATGTAAACATGGCACGGCATCACCCTTCGTGCTTTTACTCTCTTCCTCACTATGCATGACATGATGTAATCAATGTAAAAACATGGCACAACATCACCCTTCGTACTTTAAACTCTTCCTCACCAATGCAAGACAATGTGTATGGTAAGGAATGCAACATAGTGGGAACAATATAGTTCAAATCACCCGGCAAGGGGAAATATCAGTCAATATCTCAATAAATGCCCGTCAAGGGTCTCAGCTATAATGAAATAACTCAATATATATATTGTATGCTTGGATCCTCAACTGAACCAACATTTCACAATCTCTACAACCAGTACATCAACCACAATCAACTTCTCAAGTAGAGGCAATTACATAGTATGATGAACATTGAAGAAATAACTGA
>ML252069.1:134037-152314 GCA_005239495.1 Nicotiana undulata
CGTTTTACACCAAATTTCACAGATAAGTCACATAACATATATTAAACATGTTCTGGGCTCCGGAAACATAATACGGGCCCGGTAACACGGCTTTCACTTAATTATTCATTTTCAAAATCCTTTATTATTTTCAGAAAATAATTTTCTTTAAAAAATCATTTCTTGGGCTTGGGACCTCGGAATTCGATTCCGGGCATACGCCCAAGTCCCATATTTTCCTACGGACCCTCCGGGACCGTCAAATCACGGGTCCGGATCTGTTTACCAAAAATGTTGACCAAAGTCAACTTTATTCAATTATTTATATTGAAAATTCCATTTTCATCAAATTTTAACATAAACACTTCCCGGCTTCACGCCCGGGATGCGCACGCATATCGATGTGAGATTAACGGAGGCTTTCGGAGCCTCGAAACACAGATTTAGCTAAATTTACTTAGGATGACCTTTTGTGTCATCACAGTCTCCACCTCTAAAACAAACGTTCGTCCTCGAAGGAACATAGAAAAGTACCTGATTCTGAGAAACGATGAGAATAACGACTCCTCCTATCGGACTCGGACTCCCAAGTACCTGCCTCGGCAGGCTGACCTCTCCACTGAACACGAGCCGAAGGATAACTCTTCGACCTAAACTAGCGAACCTGCCTATCTAATATAGCTACCGACTCTTCCTCATAAGTCAGATCCTTGTCCAATTGGACACCGCTGAAGTCAATAACATGAAAAGGATCTGCAATGTACCTCCGGAGCATAGATACATGAAACACTGGATGCACTACTGATAAATGCGGTGGGAAAGCAAGTCTGTAGGCCACCTCTCCTACCTTATCCAAAATCTCAAATGGACCAATATACCTAGGGCTCAACTTGCCCTTCTTTCCGAATCTCATCACGCCCTTCATAGGCGACACTCGAAGGAACACCTGGTCTCCTACCATGAAAGCCAAATCTCGAACTTTACGATCTGCATAACTCTTTTGCCTGGACTGAGCTATACGAAGCCTATCCTGAATAATATTCACCTTATCCAAGGCATCCTTGACTAACTCAGAACCCAATAGCCTAGCCTCTCCGGGCTCGCCATCTGACTGGAGACCGACATCGCCTACCATACAATGCCTCATTTGGAGCCATCTGAATACTCGACTGGTAACTGTTGTTGTAGGCCAACTCTGCTAAAAGAAAGAACTGATCCCATGATCCACCAAAATCAATAACACAAGCTCGCAACATATCCTTCAAAATCTGAATAATACGCTCGGACTGTCCGCCCGTCTGAGGATAAAATGTTGTGCTCAACTCAATCTGTGTGCCCAACTCTCACTGAAATACTCTCCAGAAATGGGAGGTGAACTGAGTACCTTGGTCTGATATGATAGATAAGGGCACACCGTGCAATCTGACAATCTCTCTCATATAGATCTAAGCTAACTTCTCTGCCGAAGATGAAACCGCAACAGGAATGAAATGTACTGATTTGGTCAGCCTATCTACAACAACCCATACTGCATCAACCATCCTCTGGGTCCGTGGGAGTCCAACTACAATATCCATCGTGATACGCTCTCACTTCCACTCGGGAAGCTGAATCTGCTGCATCAAATCATCGAGTCTCTGGTGCTCATACTTAACTTGCTGACAGTTCAAGCACCGAGCTACATAAGCCACAATACCCTTCTTCATTCTACGCCACCAATAGTGCTGCCGCAAGTCCTGGTACATCTTTGCGGCCCCCGGATGAATGGAATACCAGGAACTATGGGCCTCTTATAATATCAACTCACGAATGTCGTCCACATCAGGAACACATATACGACCCTGCAATCTCAAAACTCCCTCAGCATCAACTGTGACCTACTTGGCACGTCTGTGTCGAACCGCATCTCTAAGAGCACAGAAATGACGATCATCATACTGCCTGGCACGAATACGATCATACAATGAAGAACGAGTGACGGTATAGGCCAAAACACTTCCACCCTCAGAAACCTCTAATCTAACAAATCGATTGGCTAACGCCTGAACATCCAAAGCCAAACGTCGCTCTCCAGCTGATAGATAATCCAAACTACCCATGCTGACTAACTTCCGACTCAAGGCATAGGCCACCACATTGGCCTTTCCCGGATGATAGAGAATAGTAATATCATAATCCTTCAACAACTCTAACCACCTCCTCTACCTTATATTCAACTCCTTTTGCTTAAACAAGTATTGCAAACTATTGTGATCAGTGAATACCTCACACGGTACCCCATAATAATAGTGCCTCCAAATCTTCAAGGCATGAATAATAGCTGCAAGCTCCAAATCATGGACTGGATAGTTCTTCTCATGAATCTTCAACTGACGAGAAGCATAGGCTATAACCTTCCCATCCTGCATCAACACTGCACCAAGCCCAACCCGCGAAGCATCACAATACACGGTATAAGAACCTGAACCTGTGGGCAGTACCAACACTGGTGTTGTGGTCAATGCTGTCTTGAGCTTCTGAAAGCTCGCTTCACACTCCTCCGACCATCTGAACTGAACACTCTTCTGCGTCAACTTGGTCATAGGGGCTGATATGGATGAAAACCCCTCCACGAACCGGCGATAATAGCCTGCTAGGCCTATGAAACTCCGAATCTCTGTGGTTGAAGTAGGCCTAAGCCAATCTCTAACTGCTAAAACTTTCTTCGGGTCCACCTGAATGCCCTATGCCGATACCACGTGGCCCAAGAATGCCAAATAACTCAACCAGAACTGGCACTTAGAAAACTTGGCATACAACTGTCAATCTCTTAGAGCCTGGAGGACAACTCTAAGGTGCTGCTCATGCTCCTCTAGGCTGCGAGAGTATATCAAAATATCACCAATGAAAACAATAACGAACGAGTCCAAATAAGGCCTGAATACCCGATTCATCAACTCCATAAAAGTAGCATGGGCATTAGTCAACCCAAAGAACAAGACCAAAAACTCATAATGCCCATAACGAGTGCGAAAAGTCATCTTGGGCACATCAGACACCCTGATCCTCAGCTGATGATAACCAGATCTCAAGTCTATCTTAGAAAACACCGTAGCACCTTGAAGCTAATCAAATAAGTCATCAATCCTCAGTAAAGGATACTTGTTCTTAATAGTAACCTTATTCAACTGCCGGTAGTCAATACACATCCTCATTAAGTCGTCTTTATTCTTCACGAACAATACTGGAGCACCACAAGGAGAAACACTAGGCCTAATGAAGCCTTTATCCAACAAATCCTGTAATTGTTCCTTTAATTCCTTCAACTCTGGCGGAGCCATATGATACGGGGGAATAAAAATGGGCTGAGTGCCCTCATGTAACTCAATACAAAAGTCAATATCCAAGTCGGGTGGCATACCCGGTAGGTCAGCAGGGAATACCTCTAGAAACTCACGAACCACGGGCACGAACTCTATAGAAGGAACCTCAGCACAAGAATCACGAACATAGCCCAAATAGGCCAAACAACCCTTCTCGACCATGCGCCGAGCCTTCATATAGGAAATAACCCTACCAGAAGAATGACAAGGAGTCCCTCTCCACTCTAAACAAGGTACTCCTGGCAAGGCTAAGGTCACTGCCTTGGCATGACAGTCCAAGATAGCATGATAGGGGGATAACCAGTCCATCCCCAATATAACATCAAAGTCAACCACATTAAGAAGCAAAAGATCAACCTGAGTCTCCAGACCATCAATAACTACTACGCAAGCACGGTAGACTCGATCTACCACTATAGAATCACCCACCGGTGTAGACACATGCACAGTAGTACTCAAGGAATCACGGGGCATACTCAAATAAGGAACGAAATATGAAGAAACATAGGAGAATGTGGAACCCAGATCAAATAACACCGAAGCCTCTCGGCTGCAAACTAAAATCGTACCTGTAATAACTACATCAGAAGCCTCAGCATCAGGACGAGCAGGAAAAGCATAACCCTGGGGCTGAGCCCCTCCAATCTGAACATCCCTGGGTCTACCTGCTGCAACCTAGACTCTACCCTTCGCGGCCTGTGCTCCACCTCTATGAACCTGACCACCACCTCTGTCACCTCGACCACCACCCCTAGCTGGCTGAGGGGGTAAGGGTGTACCTACTATGGGAATCAGGGCACGGGAACCCTTATATTGGGGTCCACTCAAAGCTCGAGGGCAAAATCTGGCAAGGTGCCCCAGCATACCACAAGTATAACAAGATCTCTGATGATGTGGCTGATGACTCGGAAACTGGCCCTGACGACCCTGATAACTACCCTGGTAACTCTGAAGCGGCTGTGCACTGATAGATGCTGGTGGTGCACTAATATGAACTGGCAATGCACGAGGAGATACCTGAAGTGCTGACTGAAATGGTCGGGGTGGATGACCCCTGATGAAAGAATCCCTGCCTCCATATGAGGCTCTACTGAATCTACCAAAATGACGGGGCATCTTGTCAGCCCCCTGACCACCTCCCGGTTACAAAATCATCTCAATCCTTCTGGCTACATCGGCCGCATCCTGGAATGAAATATCAGTACTTGACTCCCTGACCAACTGATGTCGTATAGGTTGGGCCAAACCCTCAATGAACCACCGAACTCTCTCCCGATCAGTGGGGAGTATCATCAATGCATGCCTGGCTAGAGCGATGAACCTGGTCTCGTACTGAGTAACAGACATAGATCCCTGTTGGAAGCGCTCAAACTGCCTCCTAAGATCCTCTCGCTGAGTAATTGGAAGGAACATTCCAAAAAATACCTCTGTGAACTGAGCCCAAGTCAAAGATGCAGACCCAGCTGGTCTGGCTAAGCAGTTGTCCCTCCACCAAGTCTTGGATGCGCCAGATAGTCGAAAAGTAGCGAAGTCAACTCCATTGGACTCCACTATACCCATGTTCCGAAGAACCTCATGGCAGCTATCGAAATAGTCATGTGGATCCTTTGATGGTGCACCAGTAAAAGTAGTAGTGAATAACTTGGTGAATATGTTCGGTCTCCATAGAGCATCTGCTGAGATCGCTGCACCCTCGGCTGCCGGTGCCACAATACCCGGCTCAGCTACTCAAGATGTCTGAGGTGCTGGAGTCTGAAACTGAGTGGCAACCTGCTCTGGGGTATGAATAACAGGATTCCAGGTCCCTCCCCCAGCCTGAGATCCAGCTGGTGCAGTAGGAAGAAGACCGGCCTGAGCCACACTCTCCATAAGTCCTACCAAACGAACAAGAGCGTCTTGAAGCACTGGGTAGGTATGAACCCCTCTGGGACCTGCACTGGTCCAACTGGGACTGCCGGAACTGGGACCTCCTCGTCAGACTCGGCCTGAAGGTCCTCCATTGGGGCTTCTGCTCTAGGCTGAGCCTTGCCCCGGCCTCGGCCTCTAGCACGACCTCGTCCTCAACCTCGACCCCTCGTAGGAGCTGTAGCAGGAGTGTCAGGCTGCTGAGCGGAACCAAGGGAAACACGCATCCTCTCCATCTGCGATAGAGTAGAATGGGACTCAATCAGTACTCAGAATATATATCGCACGATAGAGAATGAAGAAATGTGGAGTTATCCTAACTTTGCAGCCTCTGGTGGATAAATACAAGCGTCTCCGTACCGATCCCTCAGACTCTACCAAGTTCGTCCGTGAGTTGTGAGACCTAATAAACCTAGATCTATGATACTAACTTGTCACGACCCGAAATCCAACCTTTCAGGCCGTGACTGCGTCTAACGTTGAACCTGCTAGACAAGCCAACGTACACAACACCTTAACATTTTTGAAACAACTTGACAGTAATAAAGAAATTATCTTTCAAACCTTTATTGAAATAACCAGAACCACTTCAAAAGTTTTACAGTAGAAATGTAATAATACTCTGAAAACCGCATAATGAAATGATAAAGATAACAACATCGCAAAACCCCAAAACCTGGGTGTCACAACCTCACTGTCTGTCTATAAGAATACTAAATACAAGACTGAAAGGAAATACAATATTGTCTTTAGAACGGAAAGAGAAATAAGACAATAGGATACTAATAGCAGGAGAGACTCCAGGGCCCACGAACGTCAGTGGTATACCTTGAAGCTCGATGTGGACTGAAGGTGACTCCCTCAGAGCGGTCCACGGGGTCCGGAAGCGGGATTTGCACAACATAGAGAAGTGCAGTGTAGTATCAGTACAACCGACCCCATGTACTGAGTAAGTGCCGAGCCTAACCTCGGCCGAAGTAGTGACGAGGCTAGACTTAGCAAATAACGTTCACCTGTCCTATTCTATAACACAAAATACATATAACAAAGCAAGGAAGAATAACAGACATATACGGGGAACCAGAGCAGATAGAGGAAAAAGAACAATACGATAGAGAAGATAATTAACCATCAAGTAAGAAAGAAACAATTTACCAAAAATCGATAAGGTATGAATGACATGTCTGAATGATAACAATGGCACGGCATCACCCTTCGTGCTTTTACTCTCTTCCTCACCAATGCAATGTATGTTGTAATCAATGTAATCATGGCACGACATTAACCTTCGTGCTTGCAATAAATGTAAACATGGTACGGCATCACCCTTCGTACTTTACACTCTTACTCACTAATTCAAGACAATGTGTATGGTAAGGAATGCCACATAGTGGGTAAAATACAGTTCAAATCACCCGGCAAGGGGAAATATCAGTCACTATCTCAATAAATGCCTGTCAAGGGTCTCAGCTATAACCAAACAACTCAATATATATACTGTATGCTTGGATCCTCAACTGAACCAACATTTCACAATCTCTACAACCAGTACATCAACCACAATCAACTTCTCAAGTAGAGGCAATTACATAGTATGATGAACATTGAAGAAATAACTGAATTTTTATCAAAAATAGACTCACGGGCATGCTTGACTCAAAATGTATAGGTACTCATCACCTCACCTATACATTGAACATCATAAACATATAACACATAGCATACAATACCTAATCCCTCACCAAAGTTAGGCAAGACACTTACCTCGGTCCAAAGTATAGCAATCAACCCTCTAAGACCGCATTTCCTTTATAATCCGACTCCGAAACAACGATATCTAGGCATAGTTAATTCAATAATATCAATAAAGACTCAATAACACAATCCCATAGCCTAGGTATGCAATTCCTAGCATTTTTCCAAAAATACCAAAATTCGGCCCCGGGCCCACTTGGTCCAAACACGAGGCTCGGACCAAAACCTGATCACCCATACCCCCACGAGTTAGAATATATAATTTGTTTTGAAATCCAACCCAAATTGGGGTTGAATTATCCAAAATTCGCAAAAACCTAACTCTACCCAAACCCCCCTAATTTCTACCTTAATTTTAGGATTTTAGGCCTAGATTCTAGTGTTTGATTGATGAAATTAAGAAGAAATGATGTTAAGAACACTTACCTATGGAGCTATGGAGGAAACGTTCTTCAAAAGTCGCTTAGGTGTGTTGGGGAAGAAGAAGAGTTGTGAAAAATAGGAGAAATCCCGAAATGATTCTGTTCTAGGACTTAAAAATCGATTGGGCAAAATTACTCTCCGCACTCGCAGGCCCCAGGACGCGTTTGGGTAGGTTTAGAAGCTATGGACTATGCGTTAGCGGTTGAGGGGTCGCGTTCGCATAGGGTAAATGACCCTCATCCCTCCCCTGGACACTAATCCTGTGCATTCGCTCTCTACGTGATGCGTTCGCATAGGGTCCTAACCCTGAGCCTCCGCGTTCGCACCTTGGAGGGTGCGTTCGCATAGCACAAATTACCCAGCTCCCCCAAACCCCATTTTTACCTTGGGTGTGTTCGCATAGAGTCAATACCTAGACACCAGCAATTCATCAAAACACTAGATTTTTAGCACATTTCACACCCCGTTTGCTACCCGAAAATCACCCGAGCCCTCGGGGCTCAAAACCAAAAACACACACAACTCCCAAAACATCCTACAGACTTATTCAAGCTTTTAAATCACCAAAATATCATCAAAAATAAGAAATTAAACCTTAAAACTCATAGAATTATCTAAAAACTTCATAAAGCTTAATTATTCCGATTTTTATTCGAAACACGTCATCTCAAGTTCGTTTTACACCAAATTTCACAGATAAGTCACATAACATATATTAAACTTGTTCCGGGCTCCGGAACCATAATACGGGCCCGGTAACACGACTTTCACTTAATTATTCATTTTCAAAATCCTTTATCATTTTCAAAAAACAATTTTCTTTAAAAATTCATTTCTCGGGTTGGGACCTCAGATTCGATTCCGGGCATACGCCCAAGTCCCATATTTTCCTACGGACCCTCCGGGACCGTCAAATCACGGGTCCGAGTCCGTTTACCAAAAATGTTGACCAAAGTCAACTTTATTCAATTATTTATTATGAAAATTCCATTTTCATCAAATTTCAGCATAAAGACTTCCCGGCTTCATGCCCGGGATGCACACGCATATCGAGGTGAGATTAACGGAAGCTTTCGGGGCCTCGAAACACATATTTAGCTAGAATTACTTAGAATGAACCACCAAAATCAATCACACAAGCCTGTAACATATCCTCCAAAATCTGAATAGTCTGTTCCGACTGCCCATCGGTCTGCAGATGAAATGCAGTTCTCAACTCTACGTCAGTACCCATACCTCTCTGTATGGCCCTCCAAAACTGAGTACCTCTATCAGAAATAATAGAAACCGGAAGACCATGCAACCAGACAATCTCCATAATGTAAATAACAGCTAACCGCTCTGAAGTATAAGAAGTACTGACAGGAATGAAGTGCGCGGACTTGGTCAATCTATGCACAATGACCCAAATAGCATCAAAACCCTTCAAAGTCCGTAGAATCCCAACTACAAAGTCCATAGTAATCCGCTCCCACTTCCACTCCGGAATATCTAACCTCTGAAACAACCCACCTGGTCTCTGGTGCTCATACTTGACCTGCTGGCAGTTGAGACATCGTGCTACATACTAAACAATATCTCTCTTCATTCGCCTCCACCAATACTGCTATCTCAAATCCTGATACATCTTTGCGGCACCCGGATAAATAGAATACCGCGAGCTGTGAGCCTCTGCTAATATCAACCTCGAATCCCTTCCACATTGGGCACGCAAATACGGACCTTCATCCTCATAACACCATCATCACCAACAGTCACATCCCTGGCATCACCTCAACGGACTTTATCCTGAAGAACTAACAAGTGTCGGTCATCATACTGGCGAGCCTTAATCTGATCATAGAGAGAAGACCGGGAAGCCATGCTAGCTAATACCCGCGGAGGGTCTGACACATCCAATCTCACCAACTGGCCCGCTAAAGCCTGAACATCAAGTGCTAAAGGTTGCTCTGCTGTTGAAAGGTAAGCTAGACTCCCTAAAATCTCGGCTCTGCGACTCAAGGCATCGGCCACTACATTGGCCTTCCCTGATGATACAAAATAGTTAAGTCATAGTCATTGATAAGCTCTAACCACCTCCTCTGACACAAATTCAAGTCCTTATGACTCATCAAATACTGCAAGCTACGATGATCAGTGAAAATCTCACACTGTACCCCATACAAGTAATGCCGCCAAATCTTTAAGGCATGAATAATAGCAGCTAACTCAAGATCGTGCACTGGATAATTCTTCTCATGCACCTTTAACTGTCTCGACGCGTAGGCAATCACCCTACCGTCCTGCACCAACACCACTCCCAAGCCAACTCTAGAAGCATCATAATAGACTGTGTAAGAACCCGAACCAGTAGGCAAAACCAATACTGGAGATGTGGTCAATGCTGACTTGAGCTTCTGAAAGATCTCCTCACACTCATCGGACCATATGAACGGAGCACCCTTCTGGGTCAATCTGGTCAATGGTGAAGCAATAGAAGAGAATCCCTCCATAAAGCGACGGTAATATCCCGCCAAACCAAGGAAACTCCTAATCTCTGTAGCTGAAGACGGTGTAGGTCAACTCTGCACCGCCTCAATATTCTTTGGATCAACCTGAATAGCCTTACTAGACACCATGTGCCCCAAGAAAGCTACTGAACCAAGACAAAACTCACACTTGGAGAATTTTGCATAAAGCTTCTCCTCCCTCAATCTATGTAACACCACCCTCAGGTGTTGAGCATGCTCTTCCTGGCTACGAGAATAAACCAGGATGTCATCAATGAACACAATGACGAACGAATCAAGGTAAGGCTGAAACACATTGTTCATCAATTGCATGAACGTTGTTGGGGCATTGGTCAGCACAAATGACATAACCAGGAATTCATAATGACCATATATGGTCCTGAAAGTAGTCTTCGGAATGTCAGAATCCTGAATCTTTAGCTGATGATACCCAGACCTTAAGTCAATCTTGGGAACACTCTAGGTCCCTGAAGCTGATCAAACAAGTCATCAATATGAAACAAGGGATACCGGTTCTTCACCGTAACCTTATTCAGCTGCCTATAATCAATACACATATGCATGGAGCCGTCTTTCTTTTTCACAAACAACACCGGCGCACCCCAAGGTGACACACTTGGCTGAATGAACCCCTTATCTAAGAGTTCCTGAAGCTTCTCTTTCAGTTCTTTCAACTCTGCTGGTGCCATGCGGTAAGGTGGAATAGAGATAGGCTG
Organism: Nicotiana undulata; assembly: GCA_005239495.1. Lineage (NCBI taxonomy): Eukaryota > Viridiplantae > Streptophyta > Magnoliopsida > Solanales > Solanaceae > Nicotiana > Nicotiana undulata. Next base: position 144,688 of record ML252069.1, read on the forward strand.
AGTGTCGGGCACCAAGTCAATACCAAAATCAATATCCCTGTTAGGTGGCATGCCTGGCAGGTCTGCAGGGAACACATCCGGAAAATCACGGACTACAGGACATAATGAACAGAAAGAGTCTCACTACTAACATCCCTCACAAAATCAAGATAAGATTCACACCCTTTATCAACCATACTCTAAGCCTTTAAATAAGAAATCACTATGCTAGGTACATGCTCTATAAACCCTCTTCACTCAACTCTCGGAACTTCGGGCATAGCTAAGGTCACGAACTTAGCGTGACAATCAAGAATCGCATGACATGGGGATAACCAATCCATGCCTAGAATCACATAAAAATCGACCATACTGAGTAACATCAAGTCCACTCGGGTCTCCAGACCCACAATAGATATAAGACACGACTGGAACACGCGGTCCACAATAATAGTATGCCTACCGGAGTCGAAACATTAACAGACGTAACTAAGGACTCATGGGGCATATTCAGAAAATGAACAAAATACGACGAAACATAAGAGTACGTGGAACCAGGTCAAATAAAGCCAAAGCATCACTATGACAAACTGAAATAGTACCTGTAATCACCGCATCTGAGGCCATAGCATCAGGCCTAGCCGGAAGTGCATAGATACGTGGCTGGCCTCCACCTGCTCGACATCCCCCTCTAGGGCGGCCTCTAGCTTCCTGACCACCACCCCTGGCTTCCTAGGTAGGTGGTGATGTGACTGGGGCTGAAGCCGAGGGCTGAACCCTCTGCTGAGATGAACTACCCGGACGACGGGGACACTGCCTCCACTCATGTCCGAACTCTCCACACTTAAAACAACTACCTGGAGCTGGAGATGAAAACTAACGAAAACCCCTGCCACCATGATAACCACCAGAGGAACCACTCATAGAAGAACCTTGATAAGATGATGCTCGGGCGGAGCTCTGAGTTGGAAGGGAAGTAATAGATGAACGTCCCTGATGAGAATTGCGAGGACCCTTCCTTGAAGATACACCACTGTAAGCTGGGCGAACTGACTGTGGAGGTCTAAAGGATGACCTCTGTTGTTCTGAAACTGCCCTCTAGAAAGGGCACCACTAAAGCTACCTGATCCCCGAGGCCTCTTGACCTCCCTCTCCTCTCGCTCCTTCCTACGAACTGACTCAATGTCCATAGCAATGACAACAACCTGCTCAAATGTAGCTCCAGACACTCTTTCTCTGGTCATCAAAATGCGAAACTGATAAGTGAGACCATCTACAAACCTCATAATACTCTACCTATCAGTAGGTACAAACTCAGAAGCATGTCTAGCCAACTCGAAAAACCTTATCTCTTACTGAGTAACTGACAACTCTCTTTGGGAAGCTGCTCAAACTGTCTGCGTTGCTCCTCTTTATGGGACTGAGGAACATACTTCTCCAAAACGATCGTGGAGAACTGCTTCCATGTGAATTGTGCTGAACTACCCGGCCTACGACTCTCGAATGCCTCCCACCAAGTGAAAGCATCACCCGCAAACTAAAATGTAGCAAACGAGACCCCACTAGTCTCCAAAACACCCGCAGTATGCAATATCCTCTGGCATTTATCTAGAAAACCTTGGGCATCCTCACCATCTATGCCGCTTAAAGTCGGAGGCTTAAGTTTGCTGAACCTCTCCAGCCTACGCTGCTCATCCTCGGGCATAGATGGAGCCACATAGTTCTGAACTGGGGCAACCTACTGAGCTGGGGCTTCTTCCGATGTCTGAATACCCCGCACAGCCTGCTCAGGTGTCCGGGCAGCTGGAGTCTAATTTCCTCCCCCAGCCTTAGCTGTAGTGGCAATAGTGGACATAGCAACTTCCTGATCTAAACTGGAACACAACGTCAATATTTGAGCCAGGGTCTCCTGAAGACCCGGAATAACAATAGGCACTGCCGGTGCCTGAGCCTGTCCCGCTGGAGCACCATCGGCGGGAACCTGATCCTGAACGATAGGGGGATCCTGTGGTACTACCCCGACTGCTGCCTGAGCTGGTCCCCTACCTCTACCACGGCCTTGACCCCTTGTGGGTCTAGCTGGTGTCTGGTCACCCTAATCGGTATTGCGTGTCCTCACCATATGTGAGAGAATGAAACAACGTAAGTTTAGATTTTAAGAATCAATAGATTGGCACGAAAGAGTTCAAGAAATTGAGATTTTTCCTAAGAGTTCTGCAGCCTCTCCAAGATAAGTACAGACGCCTCCGTACCGATCCGCAAGACTATACTGAACATGTTCATGACCGTTGACTCCTATGTAACCTAGAAGCTCTGATACCAACTTGTCACGACCCTAAATTCTAACAGGTCGTGATGGCGCCTATCGTGGAACTAGGCTATCCAACCATCACATTTCTACGCATTTGTTCTATTATAACAATTTAAAATTCAATAATAAACAACAAACCTAGCATAAAATAACTTCTTTAAGTCTTAGTGCCCCAATAATAGTCTAAACAACTCTAAACAAAACCTCCCAAGACTGGAATCAACATGGTCACGAGCATCTACGAAATAAAACTAACTCTGCTTATGTCTTAAATAAGTCTAGGAATGAAATGCTAAAACTAAATAAGGAAGGGAAATGGAGATGTTGTGGACACTAGACAGCTACCTCGAAATCCCGTAAAACTGCAGCTAACGAACATAGACATCTACTGCTCCGAGCTGGTACCTGGATCTGTGCACAGAGGCACATGGAGTAATGATGAGTACGCCAACTCAATAGTAATGAAAATAAATCACAATCACAGAAAATACGAAATACACAGCACAGATACACCAATTCACAAAAATAGTAAAACACCAAGTCACCGCAAAGTATTCATCAAATACATAAGTTCGAAAACCGTTTTTTAGAAATCCTTTGAAACAAGTATAATTTCAATATATATATCTCAGTAAATCTCTAAGGTAAAAATCAGTTTGAAAACGAGGTGAATCATAGTTCAAAAACTCAGTAAAATCCTCATAAATCTGCCCTTCGAGACATAATCATTTTTCGTAACAATTTCTCTCAGTATCAGCCCATCAGACAACCTCACAGTCACTCAATATTAGCCCATCAGAAAACCTCACGGTCACTCAATATTAGCCTATCAGGCAACCTCACAATCACTCGGTATCAGCCCGCGGGCAACATCACTCATTAGATACCTGCGCTCACTAGGGGTGTGTACAGTCTCCGGAGGGGCTCCTACAGCCCAAGCGCTATAACAAGACACATCATGGCATAAATCACACACAATATTGGCCCACAACCTCTCTCATATCACAACATCCTCACAATAGTGGCACGCAACCTCACTCAGTAAGACACTCTTAACATGACCTTCAGGCCATAAATATACCGGGTTCTCGACCCAAAAAACAGTGTTTCTTTTTTCAAGAAATAGTATCAAAATACTCTGAGTGTCAAAACAATTTATCAAGAAAAGACTGAGTGAAAATCATAGCATATCAAGTGAGGAAATAGTAAAAACAGCCCCCAAGGGGTAAACAAATCGGCACTAGGCCCCAAACATGGCTTACAGCCCAAATCATGTCAAAATATATCAAATTTTATTAAGCATAGGCTTTAAAATCGATTTCACAACTCAAGAGTTGCCTAAATAGGTAATATATTTCCAAAGTTCCAACCTTTGCATTCAAAAACCTATGAAAGGGTGCAGAGTCCGGGGTTTCATACCCTCAGGACAGGATTTAAAGACATTAGTTACCTCAAACTAGCCCGGAAACTATTCCGCAATGCGCTTGCCTCTCGAATCAACTCCCGAGTGCTCCAAATCTACCAAATTCATATTTTTATCATCAAATTATGCTTAAGGAATGAATTCCAATTGAAAAATATCAATTTTAGCTCAAAACCCGAAATTTGCTAAATCCCGACCCTCAGGCCCGCGTCTCGTAACTCAGAAATTTTTATCCAAAATATTTTTCGTCATCTCACGAGTCCGTACATATAAAGAACGCAAAAATCGGAGTTTGTTTGGGCCCTCAAATCGACCCCTAAAGGTCTCATAATCTCAAGCCCTAACCCCCTCTTTTTTCTATTGATTTTCATGAATTAAACACTGAGATTATGTTCCTTAATCACCTATAATTGAGTTTTAAGGTCCAAAATACTTACCTCTATGATGAACACTAATTTTCCCTCTTCAAATTCACCTCAAAAGCTTCTTCCTGTTCAAAAATGGTGTAAAAGGGGTTAATGATCACGGAGGGTTTATTTTTATACTGCCCAATTATTAATGCACTGCGTTCGCGGAAGTACTCACGCGATCATGAAGGACATTTCTCCCAGCTGCCAAAATCACTCTCCGCGATCGCGACTTAGCCCACGCGATCGCGAAGCTCTGCTTCCCAGACCACTGCGATCGCACACGACCTCACGCGATCGCGATGGCCAACCGTCCAAACTCATGCGCCCCCTTTTCCTTCTACGCGATCGCACTCACACACACACACAATCGCACTGCTCATCCCTCCAAACCTACGTGATCGCCATCTTGATCCTGCGATCGTGATGCACAATTTTGCATGAACCTCAGATTACTCTACGCGATCACATCTTCACCTACGCGATCACGATGAAAGACCTTCAGCTGTCAAAACACTAGCAAAACAACTATTTTCCTTAAGGCCAAAGTGCCCGTTAACCACCCGAAATCAATCCCGAGCCCCTCGGGACCTTAACCAATTATACTAACACGTCATAAATGGTCATTCAAACTTAGTTGCACTCTCAAAACACTAAAAATAACATCAAAACACCAAAATCACCTCAGATTCAAGCCTAAAAACTTTGAAATTTCTAAAATCCACCAACTATGCCGAAACTACTCAAAACAACTCCAATTGACCTGAAATTTTGCAGACATATCCAAAATGACATTACGAATATGTTCCAACTGTCGGAATTCCATTCCGACCCCGATAGCCTATTTTCCACTACCGACCAGAAATCACCAAAAACTAACTTTTGCCAATTCAAGCCTAATTCTACACCGGACATCACAAACAATATTCTGAACACATTCCTTAGTCCCAAATCACCTAACGAAGCTATTCGAGCAAAAAAAACCGCTTTCTGAGGTCGTTTACCAATAAGTCAACTCTCAGTTGACTTTTCCAACTTTAAGGCTATCTTTAAAGACTAAGTGACTAAACTCTCACTACCACCATTTCGATTTCCAGCTTACCAACTCTAACACATAAATAACAGTATAACCAACCTATAACAAGTATGGGTCGTTACAATTATCCTCCCAGGATAGAACGATTTAACTCACCAGCGTATTGGTACCAAAAACTCTAGTGAAAGGCGAACCACTAAATGATCGTAAAACACACTAGAATATATTGTGCAGAAGAGAAGAAGAAGATCAAAAAATTTAGTAAGTAAAAATTTTGGGATTCAAGGCATATTTATAGCCAATTTGGCACTGTTTCTGAAAAGGTTTTGCAACCTTTTAGAACAACCATAGATGTTGGAACAGGTGTGAATATTGCGGAAAAATTTAAAAATGGATTTAAATTAATCTAGGAAAAGAAAAACGGACCGGACCGGACCGGGTCGCAGGTCATATGGGTTATTTCGGACTGAATTTTCGTTAATTAATTTTGTCACGACCCAAAATCCCAATCCGAGTCGTGATGGCGCCCAACGACGGTGTTAGGCAAGCCAACAATAATTACACCAAGTGATACCTTTTTTTTTGCCGAAATAAAATGCACACATAGATATACATCCCAAAACCCCAAAAATATAAATATACACTACGCGTGTGTGCTAGGAACTAGTGTCACGAGTGTCATGGGCAACTACTGAATATACAATGACTACAATATATACAGAGTCTCCGTCTGAATGAAGTGAGCCGGGAAATATAACAAAAGAGCTCCAGGGTGCTGCTAGGAAGTCGTCGAGAAAGCAGCTCACCGATAAGTATGACCACGCTATCAATATCTAGTACCGGCCTGATAGTCAGACGTGCCAGCCTCCGGACCTGTAGAGTCAAGTACAGAAAAGAAAAGAAAGTGCAGCATGAGTACATATTAAATAAATATGTACCCAGTGAGTATCCCGCCTAAACTCGAAGAAGTAGTGACGAGAGGTCGACTCGATACTCACTAAGGTCCAGCAGTAATAACATATGATAAAATATGATGAAATACAGTAGGCATGTCAGGGAAATAAGCAACAAGTACATATACTAAAAGCAGAGAAATCCAAACAGCTACTGAACTTAAACAATAAAGCACTTTCAAGAGTAAGACCACCGAATGAAACAAAAATCACAAATTCTTAGATCCGCCGTGGCGTACGGCCCGCTCCCATAAGGTACTTTCTACACTCGCCGTGGCGTACGGCCCGATCCCATATATTTCACAGTTTCTTTTCAATTCCGCCGTGGCGTACGACCCGCTCCCATATATTTCATAATTTCATTTCATTTTCGACGTGGCGTACGGCCCGCTCCCATATATTTCATTATTTCATTTCATTTCCGCCATGGCGTACGGCCCGCTCCCATATATTTCACAATTTCTTTCAATTCCGTCATGGCGTACAGCCCGCTCCCATATATTTCACAATTTCTTTTAATTCCGCCGTGGCGTACGACCCACTCCCATATATTTCACAATTTCTTTTCAATAAAACCTCAGAAGAATAATGCGATGCAAAACATAATTTCGTAGTACATGTGGCATTACAATAAATCATATGAAGCATTACCAAGAAAACATATTAGGCATTACAAGAAAAACATAGTTAAGGCATTACAGGAAAAACATACAAGGCATGATGTGGGTCTAACTACCCGGACATAACAATAATAGCCGCTACGTACGGACTCTCATTACTTGGCGTGTACGTAGCCCCCAAACAGGTTACACAGAGCATATACATCACCTATGGGGACAATTCCCTCTTACAAGGTTAGAAAGGAGACTCACCTCGTGTCGAATCTACCCATCGGACCACAATTGCGCCCGAAACTCCGAATTCTATACCCGAGGACTCGCAACTAGTCAAAAGATATACAATAACATCAATGCATGTACAATGTGATAATTCATCTTAGTTATTCAATAAAATCGCCATTCTTGAAGAATTCCCAATTTCCAACCCCGGCCTCTCATGGTCAAATTCCGAAAATTCTAGAAGGGATAACTCACATATAGCCTAAGGATCATTAAGGTGTGATTTCTACTTGATTTCATGGCCTAAAATAGAAAATTACAAAATCCTCAAGAACCCTATAATTACTACCTAATTCTATGATTTTAGATAATTTAGTAGTGAATTTAACTAGGGATTAGTGTTTGAAACTAGTAAAACTATGGAATTTACTTACCTCAACAACAGTGGTGGAAGGTCCCTTGAAAAGCTCTCTAAAATCATGAAGAGGAAGATGAAAATGGAGGAACAAGGCTAAGTCCCGTATTTTATAAAGCTGCCCAGTGATTCTTTCACTGCGATCGCGACAAGGGGCCTATGATCGCGAAGGCCAACTGGCCAGACCTCTGCGATCGCGGTAGAGGTCCTGCGATCGCAAAGAACAACTGGCAAGACCTCTGCGATCGCGGCAGGGGTCCTGCG
>ML252072.1:408-19378 GCA_005239495.1 Nicotiana undulata
GTTATGTGAATTAAGCAGTTGAAGCCATTTTTTTTTTTTTTTTTGGTTTGGTCGGGTTAACCACCCGGTGTCTGATACATGCGTTGGAGCCCGATTATATCTGGATTTGCGTCGCGTGAGGCCCATTTAAGGGGAAACTCCCAAACAAGATTTTTTCCATACCATCCGAGGCCCATTTAAGGGGAAACTCCCTAACATTTTTTCCATACCATCCGAGACCACTGATTAAGGGTGAAGGGATCCGATCTATCCTACCACAACCCATGTTTGTAGTTGAAGCCATGGTTGAATGAGTAGAACAATGGAATAATTTTTGAATTATCTAAAAGAAGTAAATAACCAGGGTAGGGTAAGACTGCGTACATCCTACCCTCCCAGACCCCACTTGGTGGGATTATACTGGGTAGTTGTTGTTGTATCTAAAAGAAGTAAATAAGAAAAGAACTTGTCAATCTTTTATTTGGTTGAAGAAATGTAATGCACTTGTGCAAAATAAGCTGAAGGTATATCTTTGAGCTTATTTCGGAAGAAATTCGTCTCCGTTCCTGAAAATATATATTCATAATAAGAAGGGAACTTTTGAAACCCATGCAATGTCTTTATTTAGAATTATTCAACCTAAGTACTTTTCTTCTGAAATTTGACATGTCCGTTTTTTAATTTCCATTCACTTTAAGTTTACTTACCGAGGATATAGAGGATTCATATAACTGACCCCAACTAATTTAGAATTGAGGCATAGTTGATTGATTGATTAAGATTATCTAGCACTAAGAAGAAGTAGTCTCTGTCTGCTTTCTTTATTTACTTTTTATTACAGTGAGGAAAACGTCTACCTGCTATGCAAAAAGCTATGTGATGATGGGCTGGCAAATACCAACGGTTCTGATCTGTTTATTATTTTCATTTCCAATGAGAAGAAGCAGGTAACTACTCTTTGCTCTTCCTTTGGTTACTCATTACTCTCTTAAGAAGTTCATGCATTTCGCTGATACTTCATTTCAGTGAAAATGATACTCGTATAAGATGTTTTTCGCAACTAGTCAGGGCAATGTTTTCCGTTATACTAGCAAATAGTTTACCGGATAACAAAATGATATTAATTGCAAGTCTTTGTTTGCAAATGGAATCGACTAATTGTTTATAACATTTGATGAACTAGGTCTTTTTGCTTACCATTTGACAATTCCTTGTTATGTATTACTCCGTTCAATTTTTCTCTCTATCCCCAACTCCAACAAAGTAATAGGATGAAAGGAACTTCATGTATACACGTATCTGAAAATGTTCCAGGGCACTTAAACGAGTTAACGATAAATATGACTTAAAGTTTCTACTATTTTGTTGCTTTCCAGCTTAGTTGTTTTAAAAAAGGAGAGACGAGAATGGATAACAATTAAGTTGTTCCTATGTTACGGGCATGTTTAGTAATTTAATGACATGCGTTCAGATTCCTATGTGGCATCAGAAGGCTAGCCAGCGAGCAGAGGGAGTTATTCTGTGGGATTATCACGTCATCTGTGTACAGGTCAGATTAACCTACTTCGTTCTAGTATAAGCTGTATAGCTATTAGGGATTTCATGTCCTTAAGATATCTGGTTGCAATGCTAATGCAGAAAAAGGGAAATGAGAACTCTTCATCGCTAGTGTGGGATTTAGATTCAAGCCTTCCGATTCCATCTCCTCTTGGCTCCTATGTCGCTGAGAGCATTCGTCCATCAATTCAAATATTTTCAGAATTCAAAAGGTAGTAACTTTTCTAGTCCCAAGATGAAACATGACTTCATTGAATACATTGATAAAGCGAAATATCACTACAATTTTGGTTCTTAAATGAGGAAGAACTGTTATTTCATTCTCTTCCGTTGGAGCTAGATATTTCATATGTGCTCAAATTTAGAATTCTTAAACTTGTGATGCAAAAGTAGTTGTACTGCCTTTCTGTGTGTTATTCTTCGTTCCCGCCTGATGTCATCCCGACCTTAAAACGTTTCTAACTTTCCTTCACACTACATGTTAAACATTTAAGCTCTACTTAGTGAATCTCATTTTTCTATTTATGTTTAATAAATTAGCTTTATTTGTGGTCGATCCTGTAATGGCGGTCTCATGAAATAAATAATGCTCCTTTACTGACCTTTCTCTGAAGAAATAGCTAAAATGTTTTTCTTCTGGTTTTAAGCAATGTTGCCAATATCGTGCATGGAGTAATAAGCTAACTGTAACCACATGAACCAAAATTGGCAATTTCAGGTTCTTTCGAGTTGTGCATGCCCCTATATTTCTCCGACACTTTGCATCTGATAGAAGACATATGAAGGATTCTGCTGGAAATTGGATTGCCGAACCGCCATTGCACGAAGCTATTGTTGCTGAAGGTAAATACAGGAAATAAAAGTTTACAAAATTATGCTTTTGCCATTTGTTGGTAAATGTTGCCAGCGGGTAACTTCATTTTAATGAATGAAAGGATGTCCAGGTTAAATAATTGTTGCTTTCTTAAGTCTGGCACTTATTAAAGTTTCATAGCCTGCATGTTACTTAAGGCACCTAAACTCTGGTTATCTACGCATCATAACATTCATCTTGGTGACACAATGCTTGCTTTAAATCAACTTACATCTTACAGTGAAAAAAGTGGAATTTCTTTAATGCGTTCTGCATTTATCAAAATACTCGGGCCATTTTGAAATTCTTAGAACTTCAAGGATCTTTGATGATTTCTTAACACGTACCTTTCAGTGAACCTAATCGCGGATCACCTTTTGAATTATATAATTGAAACCCTCAAAATTTAGTGCTTTTCTTTTCGTCTCTCGTGAGTCGAGGGTCTATCGGAAACAACCTCTCTACCTTCAAGGTAAGGGTAACGTTTGCTTACACACTACCCTCCCCAGACCCCACTTGTGAGATTACTCCGAGTTTGTTGTTTTTGTTAAATCCTCAAAGTTTAGCTTCTCGAGTGTACCTGAATATGTTCTGTATAAAGGTTCATTTAGGATCTATTGTTTCCTAATAGCTTACACATTGGAAACTTTAAGTAAGTCTAAACATCATTGTTTCTGGAAGAAGATTCATATTAAAACATATCAGAGCTATGATAACAACAACATACCCAGTAATATCCCGCACTGTGGGATCGGGATCAGAGCTATGATAATGGAACCTTAATTGACGAAACAACTTTATATTCACGTTTTGGCTCAGTAAGGTGTAAAAGAAGTCGCTACGACTATGGTTGTTTACTGTTAACTCGGTGGGCAAAGTAGTCACTTCAAACACGGGAGTGTACTTCTTCTCCATTCTGATATTAAGTTTATTCTGATTTTGGTAGATAAACATAACTTTGTTTCCTCAATATATTTTTAACCAAGAAGTTCTCAAATGCTTCCTCTAATTCGATTGTTCTCTTTTTTGCTTTGTTCGTTATCTATGTAATAAACCTCAATAAGGAATTACCTTTTTGCTTGACAGTCAATTAGTTTGCTCCACATAATCTTTTGACTTGCTACACTCAACTAAACTTGGAGGTAGAAATATTGCATTAAAATTTGAAATACATTACGGTATCCACATCAAACTAACTAGAAGTTTGAACCAAAACATCCAAGCCTTGAGTATTTGTTCATTGTTAAAATAGGGAAGAACACATTTACATTAATTATATATTTGATAGGTAGCTCATGTGATTTAGGGTCATTTGGTGCGTTTAGTGAGAAAACACGGTGACCTCTCGTTTATTTGAGCTACAGTTGCTAATTTTGTTCTGCATTTTGCTTGTACAGATGGAACCATACACAACCTGAACGAGTACATTACAGTCTCTTCAGACGATGTTGTGAAAAATGTTGGAGCTGATAATGTCAATGTTGTTTTCTCCGAGAAACTTGGCGTCGTAGTTGGTGAAAACGATTTGATGGAATTTTTCTCTTTGATTCCTGATGAGAGTTGAATAATGTACTAGCTGAAAGTTGAATTCATGCTCCAGGATGTTTACATTTGTAAAGAAACAGAAAAAAGAAGTGTCTTGTGGAAATTTTGCAAATAGAGGCTGGTGTGGGCCGAGGGCCATTCGGAAACATCCTCTCTACTCCTTCGGGTTAGGGGTAAGGTTTGTGTACTAACTACCCTCCCCAGACCCCAGTTGTGGGATTTCACTAGGTTATTGTTGTTGTTGTAGAGGCTACTGTGGGCCGAGGGTCTCTCGGAAACAACCTCTCTACTCTCTCGGGATAGGGTAAGGTCTGCGTACTCACTACCCTCCCCAAACCTTACTTGTGGGATTTCACTGGGTTGTTATTGTTGTTGTTGTTGTTGTTGTTGTTGTAGAGGCTGGTGTGGATTCCTCTCGAGCCGAGGGTCTTGCGGAAGGTCTGAGTACGCATTACCTTTCCCAGACCCCACTTGTTGGATTCGACTGGGTTGTTGTTGTTTGTTAGGCTCGTGTGGATCATCTATCTTACCTGATAAAAAAAAGAGGCCGGTGTGGATGAATTCTTGTTTTACCATGTTTTACCAAGTCTTTTTTGGGGGTGATATTTATTTTGTAGAACTTGTATAGACATTTTCAGGTGTTGGTGAACATGGTTGAAGGAGGCATAGCACACAGTGCATTGATTTCTCTTCAAAATACTACATTCACATGACTTATTAGAAATTTCTTAGCAACATTTCTTTTCTTTTATCAATGATGATGTTTGAGCCCGCTTGTGCGCACATCAACAATTTCACCAGATAGCTACTTTCTTCCAACAACATAAGTATCGGGTAACTCTGGTAAGGCTTAGACAAGCTGAAAGAAACCACTTAGAGATCGTTTGGTACATGAGAGAAGGATAATAATCCCGGTATAGAATTTGGGATTTAACTTTATCCTATGTTTGGTTTGGGTAACTAATCCCGCCATTTGATTTGGGGTATAACTCTGTTTTCGCTATGTTGAACCCTGGTCTCCAATGTTTGCACAATTTCTTAACTACATTTTCACCACCGTCTTATTGTGTTCTAGAAATCCGGAATGCAATAAAAAAAGGGAGTCTGAATATTCAAGAGAGACAAGCACAACGTGATTTGAAAGCTCTTTTAACTTTAAACGTCTACTTTAACCTTAATCACTATAAGTTGTAAGAATATTTTAATCTTTCATCTGTTCTTTCTTAAACTTCATGCCAACTAAAATAACACATCATGTAAAATAGACTCGAAAAGCGCCAAATAAAATGAAACAAATGAAGTATACAATAGTAGAGTTTATAATCAATACTATTATTACCACCAGCCATAAGTGGTTTATTTTCTTGAATTCTATGGGCCAAATTATGCTCCTATCAATTGTGGGAGAAACTGTGGGAAATTTCCTCTTCATTTTATGAGATAAGTGGTAATAATTGATTCAAATGTCTCTATCAATGCTGTATTGTGTTTCTTTTTCATCATGAGTTGGGATACTTGAACTAATAATTTCTTTTACATAATTATGGACACATTAGCTACTAATTTTATCCTTTAAAATATAATTTTTTACACTAATATTATAGTTTAACTTGTAATAGCAGATTATTTAGTATTTTACTTGGTGATCTAAGTTTTATGCGCGATCTTGTCATTATCACCATATTTTCACATGCTAAATTAATTGTACCAGCTATCAATTATAATACTTATTATATAAATTTATATGTAATTATCTTATAAATGACCTAAATATATAAATATTTTTTAAATCATCAATGTTTAACACTTAACTGATTACCAAATATATATATATATATAATTTTTTTTTTTTTGCAGTACACATTTCTTAGCTTCATAACAAAAAGCAAAGTTACTCGTTTGGCATATTTGCATCAACACACAATTCCAAAATGTGAAATTGTACAAGTGTAATAACTTTTTATTTTATTTTATACAAGTTCCAACTCCATTTATTTTGTCCTTTTTCAAAAAAAAAAAAAAACATGCTTGGTAGTTTACTTGGCAGAAGAGTAAGATACCTGGACCCATTGAGGTTCACACATAAAATATCATTTCCTTTTCACTGAGAGTCACAAACTCAAAAAAATCAGAATTTTTACAAACAAAAAGAAACTAAATGACTAACAAAAAATAAAAAAATAAAAAATCTTCTCTCATCATAATCCACACTCCACACTCCCTCTTCTCTCTCTGCCCATTCCTTTATTTTAGGAAATCTAAACTGACCAATAGAAACTCAAGAATCATCATCAAACATGACCCCCAATCAGATAGAAAATACAACATAAAAGTACAAAATCTCATTTTCCTACCTCATAAATTTTACTTCCAACTTTTTGATACATACCCTTCTTGCCACGTGTCCCTTTGTCTCACCACTTACTTCATCCCCACCCCCACCCCCCTCAAAAAAATAAAAACATCTATATTTTCACTCAAACTTCTTTAACTTCCATAACAGCCACTACTCTCCACATAAAACTATAAACTTAGAACATTTCACTTGAAAAAAAAAAGTGAAGAAGAAATCTTTTCTCAAAACACAATTTATAGGAAGTTAAATTCAACTTCCACACTCCCAAGATTCTTGTTTCAATTTTCTTTTAGTTTTTTTTTTTAGTTTTCTGTACAATTTGTGTAGAATCAAGAAACCAAAGAGTTAAAGTTTGAAACTTTTTTACAAGTTTTGAAACAATGGCTTCTTTGGTTTCTTCACCATTTACATTACCAAATTCAAAAGTAGAACATTTATCATCCATTTCTCAAAAACATTACTTTCTTCACTCATTTCTTCCAAAGAAAACAAACCCCACTTACTCAAAATCACCAAAGAAATTCCAATGTAATGCTATCGGGAATGGTTTATTCACTCAAACAACTCAAGAAGTTAGGAGAATTGTGCCTGAAAATACTCAAGGACTTGCTACTGTGAAAATAGTGTATGTTGTATTAGAAGCTCAGTACCAATCATCACTTACTGCTGCTGTTCAAACACTGAACAAGAAGGGTCAGTTTGCTTCTTTTGAGGTTGTGGGGTACTTAGTTGAGGAGCTTAGAGATGAAAATGCTTATAATATGTTTTGTAAAGATCTTGAAGATGCTAATGTGTTTATTGGTTCATTGATTTTTGTGGAAGAATTGGCTTTAAAGGTAAAATCTGCAGTGGAGAAAGAAAGGGACAGACTTGATGCTGTTTTGGTGTTTCCATCAATGCCTGAGGTGATGAGGTTGAACAAGTTGGGATCTTTTAGTATGTCACAATTGGGACAATCAAAGAGTCCATTTTTTGAGCTTTTCAAGAAGAAGAAATCTTCTTCTGCTGGTTTTTCTGATCAGATGTTGAAGCTAGTGAGGACATTACCTAAGGTTTTGAAGTATTTACCTAGTGATAAAGCTCAAGATGCTAGGTTGTATATACTAAGTTTGCAGTTTTGGCTAGGAGGTTCACCTGATAATTTGGTGAATTTCTTGAAAATGATATCTGGTTCTTATGTTCCTGCTCTTAAAGGGATGAAAATCGATTACTCGGATCCGGTTTTGTACTTGGATAATGGAATTTGGCACCCTTTGGCTCCTTGTATGTATGATGATGTGAAGGAATATTTGAATTGGTATGCAACAAGGAGAGATACTAATGAGAAACTCAAGAGTTCAAATGCTCCTGTTGTTGGTCTGGTTTTGCAAAGGAGTCATATTGTTACTGGTGATGAGAGTCACTATGTGGCTGTGATCATGGAATTGGAGGCAAAAGGGGCTAAAGTTATCCCAATTTTCGCCGGTGGGCTAGATTTTTCGGGGCCAGTTGAGAGATATTTCATTGATCCTATTACAAAGAAGCCTTTTGTGAATTCAGTAATATCACTTACTGGTTTTGCACTTGTTGGAGGGCCAGCAAGACAGGATCATCCAAGGGCTATTGAGGCTTTGATGAAGCTAGATGTGCCTTATATTGTGGCATTGCCTTTGGTTTTCCAAACAACAGAGGAATGGTTGAATAGTACTTTGGGGCTGCACCCTATTCAGGTGGCTCTACAAGTTGCTCTCCCTGAGCTGGATGGAGGAATGGAGCCCATCGTATTCGCCGGCCGCGATCCAAGAACAGGCAAGTATCTTTTTACTTCTTTGTTCTATCCCTTAGCAATGTTGATTTCCATTTTTACAAGATATGAAATGCAAAAGTATGTTTAATTTGATTAGTTTTCCTTTCATTACTTGAAATATGCAGGGAAATCACATGCTCTTCACAAAAGAGTGGAGCAGCTTTGCACCAGGGCAATCAAATGGGGAGATTTAAAGAGAAAAACAAAGGTATGTGTGCTGAAATATTGGTTCTTGCCCCCTAGTCTATTGTAGTATCTTGAAATATTGGTTTAGATTGAAGATAAGATTTGTTTAGTGGTTTTAAGGTAATGCATTGGCTAATAGAAATAATGAAACACTCAAGGTGCTTAGACCAAGGGTAAATTTCACAAATGGATATAACTTAGTTATTCCAATGACAATTGATTTGATATGAGAAAGTGTAATAAGCATTGTCAATTGCTTGCAAATACTTGACACTAATTGAAAATATCAAGTTGTCTTAGAGAAACGGTCAAGTTGTCTCCGTGTGACCTATAGGTCACGGGTTTGAGCCGTGGAATCAGCCATTGATGCTTGCACTGGGGTAGGCCCCTTGGGGCGCGGCCCTTCCCCGGACCCTACGGGATGCTTTGTGCACCGGGCTGCCTAATTACTTGCAAATACTGATTAACATGAACCAATTTCTTTGAGTAAGTGGAAATTAATATGGACCATTGATAGAACTCTCTTATCTGTCACTTAGAAATTCAATTTGATGTAGACATGTTTAAGAGTTCCCTTCTTGTATTGTTTCAACTTTGATCACTTTCATTAGGACTCCAGCAAATCTCATGGATTCTGAAATGACTGTTTTGATATTTTATCATGATCACAAGTTGCAAATTAGGATGAAACTCTCGATACGCAACCAGAATTTTTCCATTTTCCTGTTTAGGGTCAGAATTGTACAATTTCTCTATCTTACAATGGTCATAGACCAAAGGGACAACAACATTGAAACTTGGAGACCTGTGGTTGCCTTTTCACTAATTCTCCCTAAATGTGTATTATGATTTTTATTAGCGAGAATTAGAAGGGGAGCCTTAGCGTAACTGGTAAAGTTGCTGCCATGTGACCAGGAGGTCGCGGGTTCGAGCCCTGGAAACAGCCTCTTGCAGAAATGCAGGGTAAGACTGCGTACATTAGACCCTTGTGGTCCAGCCCTTTCCCGGACCCCGCGCATAGCGGGAGCATACTGCATCGGGCTGCCCTTTTATTAGCTAGAATTATTTGATGGATTTATTAATCTAATTATGTTGCATTATAACAATTGTCAAATTATTTTCTGCTACTGATGCTCAATGTGTCACTAAACAATGTGCAGGCTGAGAAGCGGTTGGCAATCACTGTCTTCAGCTTTCCTCCAGACAAAGGCAATGTCGGAACTGCTGCATACTTGAATGTCTTTGCATCCATATACTCTGTGCTCAAAGATCTCAAGAAAGACGGCTACAACGTTGAGGGGCTGCCTGAGACTTCTGCACAACTGATTGAAGAAGTAATTCACGACAAAGAAGCTCAGTTCAGCAGCCCAAATCTTAACATAGCTTACAAGATGAACGTTAGAGAATACCAGAAGCTAACCCCCTATGCTACTGCTCTTGAAGAAAACTGGGGGAAAGCACCTGGTAATTTGAACTCTGATGGAGAAAACCTCTTGGTATATGGTAAACAGTACGGCAATGTCTTTATCGGTGTTCAGCCCACGTTTGGATACGAGGGTGACCCCATGAGACTTCTGTTCTCCAAATCAGCTAGCCCTCACCATGGTTTTGCTGCATACTATACCTTTGTGGAGAAAATTTTCAAAGCTGATGCAGTTCTCCACTTTGGTACTCATGGTTCTCTTGAGTTCATGCCAGGTAAACAGGTGGGAATGAGCGATGCTTGTTTCCCAGATAGTCTCATTGGGAACATTCCCAATGTCTATTACTATGCAGCAAACAACCCATCTGAAGCAACTATTGCCAAACGAAGGAGTTATGCGAATACCATTAGCTACTTGACTCCTCCAGCTGAGAATGCTGGACTCTACAAGGGACTCAAGCAGCTCAGTGAGCTCATTTCCTCATACCAATCTCTGAAAGACTCGGGCCGTGGGCAACAGATTGTGAACTCTATCATCAGTACAGCTAGGCAGTGTAATCTTGATAAGGATGTTGATCTTCCGGAAGAAGGGGAGGAAATCTCGGCCAAAGAGCGTGACCTTGTGGTAGGAAAAGTATACTCTAAGATTATGGAGATTGAGTCTCGTCTTCTTCCGTGTGGACTTCACATCATTGGTGAACCTCCAACAGCGATGGAAGCAGTTGCTACTCTTGTTAATATTGCTGCATTGGACCGTCCTGAAGAGGGTATTTCTGCCCTTCCATCTATATTGGCTGCGACGGTTGGAAGAAGCATTGAGGAGATTTACAGAGGAAATGACCAGGGCATCTTACGAGATGTGGAGCTGCTCCGTCAAATTACTGAGGCATCACGTGGAGCAATATCAGCATTTGTCGAACGTACGACAAACGACAAGGGTCAGGTTGTGAATGTCAATGACAAGCTAACCTCAATCCTTGGTTTTGGTATAAATGAACCATGGATCCAGTATTTGTCAAACACCCAATTTTACAGAGCTGATAGGGAAAAGCTCAGAGTTCTATTCCAGTTCTTGGGAGAGTGTCTGAAGCTAATTGTCGCTAACAACGAGGTGGGAAGCTTGAAACAGGCTCTAGAAGGGAAATATGTCGAACCAGGTCCAGGAGGGGATCCGATCAGAAATCCGAAAGTTTTGCCTACTGGGAAAAACATCCATGCTTTAGACCCACAAGCTATTCCCACAGTAGCAGCAGTGCAAAGCGCCAAAATTGTTGTTGAAAGATTGTTGGAGAGGCAAAAGGCCGACAACGGGGGCAAGTACCCGGAGACTGTTGCTCTGGTTCTTTGGGGAACAGACAACATCAAGACCTATGGAGAGTCATTGGCACAGGTTATGTGGATGATTGGTGTTAGGCCAGTTACAGACTCGTTAGGGCGGGTTAACCGGGTGGAACCTGTTAGTCTTGAAGAGCTTGGAAGGCCTAGAGTTGATGTTGTTGTCAACTGCTCTGGGGTGTTCAGAGATCTCTTCATCAATCAGGTATTGGCACTAGTGCAATGTCAAGCTGTTCTATTTACAATATCTTCTGCTTGCTCTATTAGATTACAAACACAGATGATGATTATTGTTTTTTTTGTTCCAAACAGATGAATCTCCTTGACCGAGCAGTGAAGATGGTTGCAGAGCTCGACGAGCCAGAAGACCAAAACTACGTCAGGAAACATGCACTAGAACAAGCAAAAACACTCGGAGTTGATGTTCGTGAAGCTGCTACAAGGATCTTCTCAAATGCTTCAGGATCTTACTCCTCCAACATTAACCTTGCTGTTGAGAATTCAACATGGAATGATGAGAAGCAACTTCAAGACATGTACTTGAGCCGAAAGTCATTTGCATTTGACTGTGATGCTCCTGGTGTTGGCATGACTGAGAAGAGGAAAGTTTTTGAGATGGCTCTTAGCACGGCTGATGCCACATTCCAGAATCTTGACTCATCAGAAATTTCACTCACAGACGTGAGTCACTACTTCGATTCAGACCCAACCAACCTCGTGCAAAACCTCAGGAAAGACGGGAAGAAGCCTAGTGCATACATTGCTGACACCACAACTGCTAATGCTCAGGTGAGTTTTATCACTTGTTAGTAACTTGGAAAGTGTTACTCATTCAGTTGATAGAAGCTCTTTTAGTTTATGTCTAATGCCTCACTCTGTGATGATTCAGGTACGTACGTTGTCTGAGACTGTGAGGCTTGACGCAAGGACAAAGTTGTTGAACCCCAAGTGGTATGAAGGCATGCTATCCACTGGCTACGAGGGTGTTCGTGAGATTGAGAAACGATTAACTAACACAGTGGGGTGGAGTGCAACTTCAGGCCAAGTTGATAATTGGGTGTACGAAGAAGCCAACACAACCTTCATTCAAGACGAGGAGATGTTGAACAGGCTCATGAACACAAACCCAAATTCTTTCAGGAAGTTGCTTCAGACATTCTTGGAAGCTAACGGGCGTGGATACTGGGAAACTTCTGCAGAGAACATTGAGAAACTCAAGCAATTATACTCAGAAGTTGAAGACAAGATTGAGGGAATCGATCGATAAATGTATAGCAAATAAAATGATCTCTGATTGTTGCCTGTCTGTTTCCTAACTGTTGCTGATGTGAATTCCTTTGATAGTCCCCAGTGTAATTTTAGTTCATTTTTTGGGGATGTACTTCTACGTCTATGAGAAAATACTGCAATTTGAGCTTCCATATTTTGAGCTTGAAACTTGCAATTGTCTTCATCTTGTCAAAATGTTACTTCTACAGTAGGTCTGGTACGACGAAAGTCAATTTCTAGGAAAATAACTTTTATGAGAAAATCATTTTCCGGTGATCGGTAACTAGAAACCATCAAAAGGAGAAGAATGACTACCTCACGTAGGTCGGATGTCATTTTACTTACAACTATCTTGACTATTAATTTCGTATTATTTCCAACTAACACCGAGACATTATTATTAATAATTAGTACTCAAAAATTTCATCTTAAACACATTAGGTTGCTAATAACATTATTACTTATTTTTCCGCACAATATGTTCCACTCACCAACCAACCAGTGGAAAACATTTTCCGCGAAAAAAATAACTTCCGCCTTACCAAGCACACTCCAAGTGTGTCAACTGCAGTCTTGGGACATTTATAGTTCAACTGTTCGAACATCAAGACGACGACGACGACGACAACAACAACAACAACAACGTAGTAAAATCCCACCAGTGGGGTCTGGGAAGGGTAGAGTGTACGCAGACTTTACCCCTACCCCAGAGGGGGTAGAGAGGTTGTTTCCAGGAGACCCTGGACAGAGACAATAAATCTGTGACAACAAAAACCGAAAAATAATTTTCTCAAGATTAAAAAAAAAAAAAGCAATATTAATTTTCTCATTTGTATACATGTAAAGGACTGAAGATGTACAAAGAATGTTCTGTGGAACTTTAACATATTCAAAAGCAAAATGAAAATCAGAAGAAAGCTAGTAGCATGTTTTCTCCTTTAATTTCTCTTGCCACAAAAATTTTTGAGAGTTAAAATAGTAGTACAACAAAAATCTACAAGAGCACAAACCTTCCTTTCACCCCATTCCCCCCCTACTATAGAATGGTACTATAAAAGAATGGCAGAATTCAGCTGCACATAAACTTTACATGTTTTACATTTTCCCTGTGGGACCCTTCCAAGTATGTTTACTGAATCTATCATTACACTATACCAACTCCATTAATAGGGGATCACCTGCTGCCATAACTCTGATCAGCTTTATGAACTCTTGCTCACTTGATACTTTCCAGGGGTGAATTGCAGGCGCTTCGGCTGAATAAAACGTCGTTAAATTA
Organism: Nicotiana undulata; assembly: GCA_005239495.1. Lineage (NCBI taxonomy): Eukaryota > Viridiplantae > Streptophyta > Magnoliopsida > Solanales > Solanaceae > Nicotiana > Nicotiana undulata. The sequence goes on from ML252072.1 coordinate 13,977, forward strand.
CCCTGAGGTTTCTTCTTGTAAATCATTGAATTCAACACTGGATCAAAATTTTGTGGAGAACCCATCGCCATAAAAAACATTGGCACTGCAACCTTATGATGCAAGTCGAGATTCCCCACTAGATTAACGAGGTCGACAAAGTCGGATACAAAATGTCGAGGGATGTAGAATATCTCTGAACTGCATAGCGTTAAGGTCTCGTCATTTTTCATTGACTCTTTGTAATTGACTTGCAAATGTACTGGCATTGTCGCTACCACTTTCTTAACAACGTCAGCTTGCTTCACAAACCAGTCTGAATTGCCAGCAACTGAAACAGAGTGCCATGACTTGGATAACTGCATGCATAAGAAAGACATGAGATGGCTATGAATAACAGCAAAAAGTACAAGTAATAACATAAGAAATGAGAGAATAGAACGGTAAAATGCCTTCAATTAAAGCATAAAGTGGGAATTTAGCTGAATTTGTAACAAGTAACAACAACAACATACAACAACAGACCTTACCCCTACCCCGGAAGGGTAGAGAGGCTGTTTCCGGGAGACCCTCGGCAGAATTTGTAACAAGTAACATAAAATATAAACCTCCCACTAACAAGAAGTAGATACCAAAAATAAGGACTTCATATTTTGTACTTACCTTGTTTGTTATCCAGAGCTTAGACTTGTCAGCATGAAGTAAGTTCCAGTAATTAAGGATAGTATCGTCCTGAAGAAATAGAAAGCCTTCTGCACTAGAGTATCTATCGAATAACTTTGGCGCATACCTGAAACAAAATTTGCCAACATTTTATTTAGTATTTAAATCAAGATTATCGGAACTTTCATGTAGCCAAGATAAAAATTTTGACAAACACGATTAGAATAGTTTTCGAATAAAAAGAATAACTAGAAAGTCATGGTATTTTTGCATATGCTATGGTAGGAGTATCTTCATTACTGCTAGCACTGATTTACTGGTTGGTATAACAAGAGTCACAGATTACAACAAGTGTTGTACCAAAGTTCTATCCAACACTGAATTAGAATAGGAACGAAGCAATTAGATGTTTCGAAAAAGCCTACACCGTTTCATTTAATGAGCTTATCAACAATCAAAGGGTGGAGTTAAAAGTTTGAAGCAAATTCTCCCTCAAGCACCATTATAGCAGTAGGTTCTGTGTAGCACAGGTGCATCCAAAAATATAGATCACATATTCTCAAACACCTCTTTTTCCCATTCTCCTCAACTACTCCTCTTCGTGCCGAACTATTTCAAAGTGAGTCACGTGATCAAGACTTCTTATGTTGTCTACGACCATCTGACCAAAATATGATCTTGAAGAATTTCGGCCACAGAAGACTCCTGTTTGTACAGACCATTATATTGCAGTCGCCGTATGCAATGCCAATCTCCTAACCCAACATATAGTGCCATGGTCTCAGAACACAAAATATTTTCTGCCCACGAGTACGTCAATGGAGACACATAAATATGCTAGATGTTACAAAATATTCCATGAATGATGAGCTGCATTTTATTGACCTATTTTACTTCAGTGTGAGTCAGATATTTTTATGTTAAGGAAATGTAGTTGATGAATTTCAAGCAGTTACAACTTAATAGTTTCAGGTCACACTCCAACATCATTTGCAGCAAATCCTCGAGTCAAACTCAACACTTTATGATAGTAACAAGCTAAAAACGCTCCAGAAAAAAAGAAAGAAAGAAAGAAAGAAACCGGCAACCTTTATACAATCAAGTGCAGAAACAATTACGTGAATCCATCATAAAATCGCATACATAAAATATGCATTTGCATGGATGTTCTAATGCACACAGCATATCTAGAAATGACCAACATCTCATTAAATTGAGCTGCGACTGAAATCACTAGTGCACCAAGCATTATCAGTGAGATTCAAGCAGATAAGGTTGACCACTTATACCCATAGATAAATACGTATAACAACGGCTGGAGCAGAAGAAGAGTGATCATCAAGCAACTAATAAAGCGCGAAGTAAGGAAGATGCTTTTGGGAATTTGGGGGGGGGGGGGGGGGGGGGGGGGGGGGGGGGGGGGAGTGAGACTGAGTACAAGAGCTTGCAGGTTTAGGGTTGTGAGGTTTTGTCATTCTGCTTCCGTTTTCAGTTAGTGATCTTTCCCCACCTTGATCCTTGTATTAAGAGGAGAAAAAAAAGAAAAGAATTTGAATTCTCCTTCAAGTATGAGTTGAATGCTTTCACTAATCAGGCGATCTTTTGGTATCTTCGAGGTTGTGGTACTTTGAGTAGGAGAAAGTGATTTGACTTTACCATACTATCCCATGAAATTTTTCTCATCATACTGTAAAAAGAGGAATTCCTACCCGATAAGTAAGAGTTCCTCCTTATATCATTTTCAACTCATTTTCTTCTGTTTATAACATTGATCTTCTGTTTCGGGCTCTTACGATGCTGTTGTTATTTTTCTGCTTTCTGTTCCTGCTACTTATCTATTGTCTCTTTTCGTCTTCTTGAGCTGAGGGCCTATCGAGAACAGCCTCGCTACCCCTCGGGGTCGGGGTAAGGTCTGCGTACACAACCCTCCCCAAACCCCACTTGTGGGATTTCACTGGGTTGTTGTTGTTGTACTTGGTACTTTTCTGCTTCTATTAATCAACTAAGAATTCTTCTTCAGGGTTATAACTATACAACGCAGTTAAAAGAAGAAGAAACAGAAATTTCAGAAGATTTAGACAAAAAGGCATGCATTGAGGAAGCGAATGGCTAATGGTGGCAAATGTCAAGGATAAGCTCCTTAGTTCTTAGCTGGGAATTTTAGAGCAGAAGAAGGAGTAATAGAGCATCGGACATGGCCCCTCTAGCACTCATGTGGACCATTAAGGGAGAAACCAAAGGTCGCCGGAGAGGATCTAAAGTACTTCAGATATTATTACCTTTTGTTATTTCTTGTAAATATTTGGAGCACTGATTAATAACAGCATTAGTTCCTCTTTTACATATTTTTGAGGTTCTCTACCTTTTCTATATGCCTTGTCTACAGGGTCCCGAGTTTTCCTACTATATCAGTACAACCATTACTTAATTAGGGAAGGAAAAAAAGGCAGCATAGTAACTACTGCGGTTCATAATAATTAGTTCTCACTCTTGCATGACAACTCTCAGTGAGCTCACTGATTTATCTATTGATCACCTCTACCAAAAGTATGGAAACAAATGTATACCAAATAAAAGAAATTTGGAAAAAGATGTCATAGTTCAATTGATGATATGCTTTATAGGTTAACAAGGCAGACCGGTTTCATACTAACTACCCCCTCTATACTTTTCCACCCAAGATAACAACAGAAACCATAATTTTTTTTGAGAAAGGTAAACATTCAACAGAATTCATAAGCTTATTCCCCAAAAAACTAAAAAAGTGAAAGAAAAAGGATATTGATGACTAACCTGTAAATATAATCCACGTTTCCTTTTTCAACGACAAGATCTACATTCTTCTGGTTGGACAATATGATAACCGTCTTAAATATCCTGCCATAAAGCAATCTCCACTCCAAGGCAGTACGTTCAACAGGTCCACTACAAAAGATTACGAGCACAACATTGCCGAAATTCTTCCTCCACTTGATCAAATTGGCGATTTCATAATTCACTGTACCAATCTCTTCTACACCAAGATGCACAGATGGTAACTTCTGAGGTACAAATTCCTTCCTATCGCCATGGCCTATACTTGCCCTTGGCCGATCTAACTCCAAAGACATTAGCCGAGGCTGCATGTACCCAACAGCAAGCAGATCTTGAAGCCATGCAGCGGTAAACTTGACATCTTGCTCGGTCCAAAAGCCTTCTTCAGCCATTGCATAGCTTAACTCCAATATCTTTTCAAACAACCTGTGTTTACCTGATCTCCATGCTACCAAAAACTTGGTTAAGCGGCCAACATTCACGTGTAGATCTTTCTCTTCTGAAAAAGGATATCCCTCGATTCTATCATACCGATGAATAGTAGGAGGATACACTACAATATATCCACCAATCTCCCATAATAGCCTTTGTGCCCAATATCCTCTTAAAACATCCGAAGCCATTGTACTAACAGAAACTGGCAGCATCAAACCCCAAAATGCAGATGAATGAAAAATCGTATTAAACGAATTAACAGGCACCATCATACCCTGGGGCAACGCCACTTTCGGGGCATGCTCATCGAACCTAATATCAAATGCTTCAAGCCCTGACTTCCTAGTAAAATAAAACACTGAATCCACATCAGGTAAACCATTCGAGATCCCTTGCTGGATAAACTGCCGTCCACCGAAAATCTCAGTGTAAAACTCTTCATGTCCAATCTCACCCACATTTTCCAATGGCAAACCTCTAGGCCAAACGGAACGTTGACCGAAGTGGATATACGGGTTCACCACAGTCCTATTAGGATTATCATGACTATACTGCAAAATCACCTCTTGCCTAGCACCCTCACCAATCAATTCAACATCAAAATGTTTACCAATATCATCATCAATCACAACGCCGCGATCATCGACATCCAAAATCTTTTTAGCACCATGTTGTATAGCAAACAAATAACCAACACTTTTTCTAACATAAGAATCATAAGGCAAGTAATCAACAACCCTATATCCTAACTTAGCTTGCATTTCCAAAGACAAGTAAATTGTACCTTTCAAAATCCAATCTTTAGGAGTTTTTGAATTCCCAATTGCAAGAACCTGCCACCCTTTGATCCTTACCATCTTTTTAAGCTCTTCTGATGGATAATCTGAAACAGAAACCACAATCCATTTCTCAGATTTAAAATTTGCATAAGGTGTAGACTTATCTGAGATTCTTGGTATATCATTCCACTTAATTCTGGGAAATTCAGGTTTAATAGAGTGAGTTTGAGTTGACTGCAAACAAAGGAGTGTAGTGGTGTCACCGGCAGCACTATGGAGATAGAAAAAAATGGCAATTGTGGAGATTAAGAGTATAAAGGTGAGAACTTTATAAAGATTTTCAGAAACCCATGTAGAAAAATCAAGATTCTTGGCATTTGATGACACTGATAAGGGAATTGATGATCTTTCCCTAGTGGGTTTTGGTCCTTTTGGTGATTTAGGACCAGAACCCTCACGATCTTGGACTAACATTGAAATCACACCACCTTAATTCACACACACACACACACACACACACACACAAAGTAGACAAAATTGTGACTAAAGTTTGAATCTTTATATGAGAAAGTTCAAGTCTTGATTCTTAAATCTAGCATTTGACTCAAGTTTGAATCTTTATGAGTATGTGAAATGTTACAAAGTGAGTGTTTTTGTGTCTGCCGACAGGGGTTGGATTTGGGGTTTGGTGGGGGGGGGGGGGGGGTTGGGGGGTGTTTTTGGTTTGGGGTT
>ML252072.1:19542-84582 GCA_005239495.1 Nicotiana undulata
GGGGGGGGGGGGGGGGGTTGTGGAGTTGCTTTAGCTTGAAGGTTAACTTCAGTTGGGGCAGTTTGGTGACACTTTAAGACTCAAAAATTTCTTCTTTTCTTTTTTTTTTTTCAATTTGGATCTAGTTTTTGTTTGTTGGGTAGTGGTCATTTGTTTATATTTTTATTTTTTTTGTTTATTTTATTTATGCTGATGATCTGGAATTGGGTGGCCAATAACTCAAGAATAGACAAATCAACAACTGAAGAGATTTCTGAAAAATGAAAAATCAACTCAATGGATTAAGACATAAAAGTCAAGAAAAGAATGGCTAAAGTGGACAAAACTTTAGGTGTAAGTTATTTGTTGAAGTTTTACAATAACATCGCTTACAACAACAACATGTCCACTCAATAACTACACTTCGATGCCAAATAAGTTTGAAGTCCGTTATATGAATTCTTAGGGTACATTTGGTTGAATACGATTTATACCGGTATAAATTAGGCAAGTATAAATTATATTAGGATTAGTTATGTTGTAATTGTTATTTATTCATTATTTGGTATGTTGTATTAAGAATGACAATTGCATAATTTCTAAAAAGAAGGTATAAGTTATACCGGTGCTAATTACCCACCTTTTATAAGATATAAGTTATCTTAGTGTTAAAATTAACACCAGGATAACTTATAACTAGTTTGTTAACCAAACAGGGTATTAAGGTAGTATTAATCTTTTATACCACCCTTATACCTTCTTATACCTCGTACCAAACGACTCATTAGTGATCATGTGTTTATATTTATATCTTAGCTCAATATTACATAAAATAAAAATGTTCAGAGTATTTTTTACTATGATAAGGTTTAACTCCTAGAAAACATAAGATTAAAGTAAATGTTGCAGGGTAACTAAACCATATTCCTAATTAATTGTTATTTTCTACATAGATATTTTTTCTTTCATTGTGTCATACTTCCTTAAGTGTCGCACCCCCTTTTCCTCGTGAAATTGGGTTTTAATATATTTGGGACAACTCCTCTTTTTGGAATGGGTAAGGAATTGGAAGAGCGCCACCTAACGGATTAAGGTGCGTTAGGGCACGTAGAGTAATTAACTCATATAACAAGTTTGCATTAACGGAGATCGGATAAGGGCTCAAATTATCTTGAGGGGAAAGTGTTAGGCACCCCTCGAGGTCCACAATGGTAGGTCCCGACCGAACTTAAATTAAGCGAATTAGTCTAAAAGGGGAGAAAACAATTTAGACAAATACTATATTCCATTTATTCTAAACAAGAGTATAGGGAGGAGGTCCTAAGTTTTTTATCCCATAGGATCATTCCATGCAATACTTTGTAACTCCCTCAAGTCGGGGTGTTACTCATAGCATTAGCGCACTGGCTATCATCTCCTTACTACCCAATTACTATCTTTCAGTTGTTACTAAGCGTTCTAGTAGCTTCTAGCTCGTTCCTTATGCGTGCACTACTCGTCTATTACCTACGGCCCTGGAGGTATTAGGACCTCTATTAGGATGGTTCTAGACCGGCCTATGTTACTTAAAAATGTGAAATCTAGGCGAAAAATAAAAACAAATAGGACTTTCAGATAAAGAACAAGTATGGGCTCACATTGACCTCCACACATAGACAACAAAAGCACGCAACTGAAACAACAACTTTATTAACTTTGGAATCCTATAGGCAAGATATCTATGTGAGAAACAGAGTGCAGAGACAGTTTTATTAAAGCAGGCATTAAGACTTATTTGTTTTCCTACTAATTTTATTCAGTATGAATCTGGGCACTTCATGCAGTAATATGTCATAATGTTAAACCTAGAATCATTATTAAGTCCTACAGATATATTGCCTAAGTGATGGACAATATCAATTGAATTCAGAATCGACCATCGGGATCCTATAGGCATAATTTCTACGAGCTTATTAATTACAGACCCATAAACATGGTTTCTAAGTGTAGCACTGATTTTAACTCATAAAGACAGGTTTTTATTCCTTTTTAAATCCTAGTAGGCAGGCTTTCCATTTGCTGAATTGATTTAAACCCTATAGGCAGGATTTCTAATTTTGAAATTGATTTCAACCCTATAGGCATGATATCTATTAACCGTATATGGGTGGAAATTAAACAGATTGTCAGGAAGGATAATTATCTCAAACGAACAAGGTCCTATAGGCATGATTGCTAATGCACATTCGTTGAAAACATGATAGACCCTATGAACATGATTTCTAATGCACAGAATTATACGAAGGTCCTATAAGTAGGTTCTCTATTATGCAAGCGTAAATACATAATCCAAATAATCATGAAAGTCATACATGCAGGATCTCTAAACATAGTACAATATTCAATCAGCATAATTAAATCCTATAGGCAGGATTTCTATCCAGTTTTAACAAAAAATATAAGAAAAAAAAACCGACTTTACTAAATATCCCCAAATCTGTTATTACATAATTATTACAGCCCTGAATATCAAATAGATTACATAAAGGTAATAATTACACTATAGGAAGCCTTCATAGGCCCAAATAAACCTGGGAATCAGGCCTTCCAACATAACAGCTTTGAAGCATAGCAATGATCCATCTGTAGCACATTAAAACCAAGCTTCCAGTGTGTCAAATTTACCAAGGGTCTTAGGGACCAGGGCAATGCTCACGTCAGAACCACATTGTCATGACCCCAAATCTTAACAGGCCGTGATGGCCCCTATCGTGGAACTAGGCTATCCAACCATCACATTACTACGCATTTGTTCTATTATAATAATTAACAATTCAATAATAAACAACAAACGTAGCATAAAATAAATTCTTTAAGTTTTAGCGCCCCAATAATAGTCTAAACAACTCTAAATGAAACCTCCCAAGACTGGAGTCAACATGGTCACAAGCATCTACGAAATACAACTAACTCTGCTAATGTCTTAATCAATGTCTATGAAATAAATACTAATACTAATAAAGAAAGGGAAATGGAGAAGCTGTGGACGCTGGACAGCTACCTCGAAATCCCGTGAGCTACTGATAACGAACTCGGACGACTACTGCTCCGAATCAATACCTGGATCTGCATACAGAGGTGCAGGGAGTAATGATGAGTACGCCAACTCAATAGTAATGAAAATAAATCACAGTCTGAGAATTACGAAACATACAGCACAGATACACCAATTCACAAAAACAGTAAATCACCAAGTCACCATAAGTATTTATCAAATACATAAGTTCAAAAAACCAAATTTCCAGAAATCCTTTAAAACAAGTATAATTTCAATATATATCTCAGTAAAACTATCAGTAAAAATCAGTTTGAAAACGGAGTGAATCATAGTTCAAAAACTCAGTAAAATCATCATAAATCTGCCCCTCGGGCCATAATCATTTCTCGTAACAATTTCCCTCAGTATCAGCCCATCAGGAAACCTCACAGTCACTCAATATTAGCCCATCAGGCAACCTCACAATCACTCAATAATAGCCCATCAGGCAACCTCGCAATCACTCAGTATCAGCCCCGCGGGCAACATCACTCATTAGGTACCTGCGCTCACTAGGGGTATGTACAGACTCCGGAGGGGCTCCTACATCCCAAGCGCTATAACAAGCCACAACATGGCATAAATCACACACAATATAGGCCCGAAGCCTCACTATATCATATCATCCTCACAATATTGGCTCTCAGCCTCACTCAGTCAGACACTCTCAACATGCCCTTCAGGCCATAAATATACCGGGTTCTCGACCCAAAAATAGTGTTTCATTTTCAATAATTAGTGTCAAAATACTCTGAGTGTCAAAACAATTTATCAAGAAAATACTGAGTGAAAATCATAACATATCAGTGAGAAATATAGTAAAAACAGCCCCCGAAGGGTAAACAATTTGGCACTAGGCCCCAAACATGGCTTACAATCCAAATCATATCAAAATATATCAATACTAATAAGCATGACTTAAAAATCGATTTCGCAACTCAATAGTTGCCTAATTAGGGAATATATTTCCAAAGTTCCAACCTTTGCATTCCAAAACCCGTGAAAGGGTGCAGAGTCTGGGGTTTCATACCCTCAGGACAGGATTTAAAGACATTATTTACCTCAAACTAGCCCGAAAACTATTCCGCAATACGCTTGTCTATCGAATCAACTCCCGAGTGCTCCAAATCTATAAAGATCAGACCTTTATCATCAAATTATGCTTAAGGAATGAATTCCAGTTGAAAAATATCGATTTTTAGCTCAAAACCCGAAATTTGCTAAAACCCGACCCCCGGGCCCGCGTCTCGGAACTTAGAAATTTTTATACCAAAATGTTCTTCTTAGTCTCACGAGTCTGTACATATAAAGAACACTAAAATCGGAGTTCGTTTGACCCCTCAAATCGACCCCTAAAGGTCTTATAATCTCAAGCCCCAACCCCACCTTTTTCTACTGATTTTCATGAATTAAACACTGAGATTATGTTCCTTAATCACCTATAATCAAGTTTTAAGGTAAAAAAATACTTACCTCTATGATGAACGATGATTTCCCCTCTTCAAAATCGCCTCAAAAGTTTCTTCCCGTTCAAAAATGGTGTTAAAAAAAGGTTATGGTCGCGGAAGGGTTTTTAATATAACTGCCCAGTTATTTACTCTTCGCGAACGCATCAAAATGACCGCGTTCACATAGAGTATCCCAACTGGGCCCCTTAATTCCTTCTATGCAAACGCGGCTGCCAACCCGCGAGCGCACAGTGCACCTGCCCCAAGCTCCGTGAACGCACCCCCCAGGCCCGCGAACGCATATTGCAAAAGGCCTGGGGTCCCTCAGATGGTCAAAACCTTACGCGATCGCACCACTTCACTCGCGTTCGCACTGACCAGACCCTCTACTCTCCGCGTTCGCACCTGCCTAACCGCGAACGCACAGAACAAAATTTCCTCAGCTCCCCAAATACCCTATGCGAACGCAGGCTCCTCTCCGCGAACGCATAGGGTAAAAATGTTCTGCAGAAACATCATAAAACAGCATAAGTCTCAACCACGAATTGGTCCGTTAACCACCCGAAATCAATCCCGAGCCCCTCGGGACCCCAACCAAACATACTAACACGTCACATATGATCATTCAAACTTAGTTTCACCCTTGGAACACCAAAAATAACATCAAAACACCAAAATCACATCGGATTCAAGCCTAAGAACTTTCAAATTTCTAAAATCCACCAACGATGCCGAAACTATTCCGATTGACCTGAAATTTTGCAGACATATCCAAAATGACATTACGGACCTATTCTAACTGTCAGAATTCCATTCCTACCATGATAGCCTATTTTCCACTGCCGACCGGAAATCGCCAAAAACTAACTTTCGCCAATTCAAGCCTAATTCTACACCGTACATCAAAAAATATTCCGAACACACTCCTAAGTCCCAAATCACCTAACAAAACTATTCGAGCCATAGAATCCACATTCTGAGGTCGTTTACTAATAAGTCAACTCTCAGTTGACTTTTCCAACTTTAAGGCTATTTTTAAGGACTAAGTGACTAAACTCTCACTACAACCATTTCGATTTCAAGCCTACCAACTCTAACACATAAATAACAGTATAACCAAACTATGACAAGTCAATAACAGTAATTAGAAATACAGGTTCTACATAACGACAGACCAGGTACACATATTCAGAAGGTAATTCATACAAGATTGGAAAACCAACCCCATTGTGTCAGAGTTCAAATAAGTCTCAAGGATCCTAGGCAGTTCTCACACAGGGGTGGTTGAGAACCTAAATGACTAAGAGTAGGTTTGTTTTAGAACCAGTACATAAAGGAAAAGGGGCAGATTTCAAAATAGTTCAATTTCAGAAGAAAGAAAGTTCAGAACACAGAGTTGCAGGCAGAACTGTACCAAGAAGCAAACAAGGTTCATATTCAGCACATAGTTCAAACAAGTCGACATCTAATTAAGCTAAATACTTATGCTAGTATTTAAAACAGTCATGGCTTTAACACATAAGCAATTAGGCAGAAACATTTGAATTAAACAGACATGACATACGAGTTAAGCAACAAACATATTTGATTGCATGCTTATAGTGTCTTGCAAAGTTCAGTAAAGGTATAAAACTGACAAACAATGCATGAAACAGATTAAACCTTAAACTAACTTATGAGAGGATTCCTGTTATTCTAAATAACTTAGTCTTAAGTTAACAGTATTATCAAATTTTCATGTAAAGGACAGAATCATGTTAGGAATTAAAACATGCTAGTCAAACAAAGCATAGAGAATGAAATTGCAAAGGTTAGGGCATACCAGTTGAGAAGAAAACAAGTAAAGGTGCAATAGCAGTTAAATTCCAGAGTAATTTGGCCTTGGCTTTGCCAAACAATAACCACTTAGTACAGAAATCAGAACAAGAGAGAACAAAGAGAGCTTAAGTTTTTGTGAGAATAACAGGATTCGAGTCTGTCCTAAAGGGAATGAGGAAGGGGTTTAAATAGCACTCAATGAGGTAGACAAATAAGGTAATGAACCAGTCCTACACAAATAAAGCATGAGAATAACTTCAAAATCAATTAGAGTTGGCTTCAATCAATTAACAGGACAAAATAGCATAAAATCAGGCTAGTACCACTTAATCTAGGGAAAGCATTATATGGAATCAGTCAGCAGTCAAGTACCAGATCAAATAAGGTAAAGAAATAATTCCAGGATCAATTTGAAGTCGGCTTCAATCAATTAATAGAGTATAAAATCAGGCCAGTACTATTTAGGTTAAGGGAAGTAGAATAAATTAATAATCAAATGCTGGACCAAATAAGGCAAGAACAGGTAAATCGAATAAGGAAATACCACAAAAGGGAAGACTGATTTCAAACCCTAATTAGTCAGCAATCAACGGTCATGGTTAAAGACAAATAGACAGAAACATTAACAGAAATAATTAAATAATCGAAACCCTAGAAAATAGGCATAAATACAAAGACATATAGGCAGAACTAATTAAGGTAAGTAAAATCAATCAGAAATAAATAAGAAAACCCTAATAGATGCACAAAAATGAAACATTAAAGGTTAAATTTTGGCAAAAATCTGTTGAAATCAAAACCCTAATTTTAGGGTAAATAAGATCGGTCAGAAATAATAATAATAATAAAAAGACTATAAAATATAGAGATAGAAGTACTAAAATATTAATGGAGAAATACCAAGCAAAAAAATAAAAAATCGTTTCAGATATGGAAAGATCTGAACCCTAAATTTAGAGTTAAGTAACAGATTCAACCAAAAATAGCCAGATTCGTGAGTGATAGAGCAAATATAGACGAAGAGTAACATAAAAAATAAACAGAAGTTGAACCTAATCTGATTTGGAACAGGGATCCGAAACCCTAACTGAAAGATACGAAAAATATTCGTACTCACAAGTATTGTGATGAACAAAGATGGAAATAGCCAAAATATGAGAATATCTGGACCAGATCTGGTCCGAGTCTCTTGAGATAAACTTTCCATTTGATGCAAATAAATCAAGTAACATCAAATACGGGTAGTAAGTAAAAGTGTAAGGCCAAATGAGGCAAGGAATCAAGAAACGATTCCATATCTGGCCGGAATTGAAAGGGAAACGATGACGGCGGATTAGGATTTGAGAGGGGATGGGTGAGGAGATGAGAGGATTAGAGGACGGCGGGTGGGGGAAAATGTTTTAGGGTTTAGGGGTGTCTGGTATTATTAAAAGGGGTGAGTGATTAGGGGCCGTTGATCTTCTAAGATCAACGTCCAGGATTAGAGTTTAGACGGGCGGGTTAATTGGACGAGTCTGGGTCTGGGTCTGGGTTAGGTGTTGGGCCGGTGTAATGGGTATTGGGTAATTGGGCTAGTTAGTGTATTGGGCTGGGTAGGTCCAAAATATTAATTAGAAAAGGGGTTATGTTTTAAATACTCAATTAAACTAATAAAATAATTTCTAAAAATACTTAATAAATGATAAAATGCCATTTATATATGAAAATAATTTAAAATAATTATTTAACATTATAAAAATATAAAAAGTTATTTTTCTGCATAAATAATGTAATTATGCATATATGTGCTATTATTGCAAAATTATTGCAATTATAGACCAAATGTGCAAATATAATTATACATACAAGGTTTAAAGCTCAATATGAATATAAGTGATGAAAATTAAGTAATAAATCATAATAAAATTATTTGTGATGTAATTAGTAATTATTTAAATAGTAAAAATGCCGGAATAAATTTATTAAAAATGCTTTAAAATTATGGAAAAATACTAGTTGATGCTTATGCACTATTTTGAAAGTATGTATATATTTATAAAATATGTATAATAAAAATTGGGTATCGACAATAAGTACGAAGATAACTTCTTTCCACGTGATCTTAAGTCTACCTTGTCTCTTTTTAACAACTTCATACATAACCAAATCATCTCAATTTGGATTCTCTCTTTGTTCCCAATACGTGCTACTTGCACCCATTTATTTAATGGACAACATTTACTTCTATATAATATTACTTATCTTATAATTATTTTATTTGTTGATATTATGAGCCTCGAAAATTAAGATGTGAACCCAAATAATTATTTTTAGGGATGCTATTTAGGGATTAGTCAGTACTTATTTCGTCCTGAAATTTTGAACTGAAATTTTTATTTTTCTGGACAATTCAGGACATTGTTGTCCGAAAAATTGAACAGAAAAACTGGAATTCGGGACACATTGACTTATTCCTTAATAGCAGCCATTTAAAATGGCCATTCTTAAAGATGATATTTAGGGATCAACCAGTACTTGCCCTGAAATTTTGAACAAAAAATCTTATTTTCTGGACAATTCAGGACATCTATGTCTGAAAAATCGAACTGAAAAACTGAAATCCAGGATGCATTGGCTTATTCCTTGATAGCAGCTTTAAAGTGGCTACCTTGTGTCATTTCTACATGAAAATTGGCTATTGGTCCAGTGGGCTTCAAGCAAAATTTGACTAGGTCTTGTTAAGAGCGTGAAATTAAAAAATAGCCAGATTTACAAGAGGTAATTGAAAAATAGCTAGAGTTTCAAAAGTAAACGAAATTTAGCCAACGTTTCATGTAAAGATAAATTTGAATGAAAACACTATTCAAAATTCGGAAAATATTCCAGCATAATATACTGGACTTCCAGCATAATATACTGGAGTTCCAACATAATATACTAGAGTTCCAGCATAATATACTGGTCCAACATAATACGCTGGAAGTTCATACATAGGTGCTCCAATCTTCAGTATATTATGCTAGAACTTTCCGTGTGTTGGAGTTAACATGCTGGAAGTTCATACGCATGTGCACCAATCTCCAATATATTATGCTGGATCTTTCCGCGTTCCAGCAAAATAATGACTATTTTTCAATGATTTTGCAAACACTTGCCATTTTTCAATTATCAATCCGAAAACTGGCTAGCTTGTGCTATTTTCACTTGTTAAGATTACAATCTGGGCCGACCCAACCCGAAGAAGCAACTGGATCTGGTGTAGCCCATTTCATACTCCGTATTCAGCAAGTAACCCGAAGTACGTAATATCATTCAAATATTCCCAAAAAATTAATTAACGCGCCATATTTCAAATCTCGTTGAAACAAAAACAACGTTGAAGAAGCAATAACAAATGGAAGACGAAGAAGCATTTCCTAATGAAGATGAACTCGAAGTTTCTTCTGCTCTTCTCCTTCTCTCTACTACAATGTATTAGTACAAAAGTCTCAAATTTCTCTATAATTTTCAATTACTCAAATTGTATTGCTAATACTATACTTTTTATTTTATTTTTATTTTTTTTGTTTTTGTAGAATAAAGAGCATATCGGAGACATCACAGGCAGCTGCATTGAGTTATAGGACGTCAGCTTTGAATTCGAAGTAATACTACAAAATTCTGAATTTTTTCTCAAATTTGAGTTACTTAAATTGTTGCTAATTTGAGCTTCTGTTGTTGTTGTTGTTGTTTTAGAATGAAGAGTATATCTGAGATTTCACAGGCAGCTGCATTGAGTTATACGGCGTCGATTTCAGATTCGAAGTCGAAACCGAAATCGAGTGCTTCTAATTCAACTGTTACTGCTGATGAATATGATGATGATGATGATGTGTCATCTGCTGAGGCTAAAGCGCATGCTCGCCGCGTGAAGATGATTAGTATGTTTCGTATCATCAATAAGCTCAAGGTGAAAATTTGAAGTATTGTGTCAAAATGAACGTGATCATGAGTTTTTTATTGTTATTTCTAGTTTAATTTTATGGAATATTAGTTTATTATAGTCTGCGATCTGTTATAAATCTGCTTAATTCAGTACTTCGTACTATAATTTATAGCTAACTGCTTTTTCCCTATGATTTTTTCATAGTTTAATTGCTCTGTTTTTTCTCAGATTGTAGAATCGATTGAGTTCCTCTACGTTTGATTTATTTTATGAATATTCACTAAGCTCAGGATGATTAATGTTACTCCTACAGTTGAATTAGCAGAATTTCCTACTCTGCTTCGAGCACTTGATTTTTTATTTTTTATTTTTGGAATTTTTCGTTCCTCTGAATATTTCATAGTTCAATTTTCTCTGTTTTTCTCGGCGTTATGAATTGTAGATTGATGCTTTAGAATCGATTGAGTTTTCTCATTTTATTTTTCGTAATTCGATGAGTTTTATTTTAATTTCCAGTAAAATGATAAGTCTATTCTGTTTTCTCTCAGTGATTCAATTTGAAAATTGACGCTTTGATATATAATCGATTCAATATTCACTGTATTCGATTAATTTTCCGAAATACTTAAAAATTCATAGGCGGTGCAAAGGAGACGATCTAAGAGCTCATGCATCTCCGATTGCCTGAAAATCAGCTCCGGCGAGCCGGAAACTGCCACGTCAGCATCGGCGTCATCGTGTGTGTCAATTATTGACTCTGCTGTCTCCGGCGACATCTCAAGCCGTGAGACAGAGAGTGTTTGGAGGAAGATGAAGGCGATTGGCTCGGCGGCTCACATGCGGCGGAGAGCGGAAGCGATATTGAAGGTGCTGACGCGTCATGGTTGTGCTTCTGAAGTTAGGATTCGTCAGTTGCTTGGTGATAGTCCTGATACCAGCAAAGCCTTAAGAATGTCTCTCTCTCTTTCTCACACACACAGAGCGCACACAAAAAATTGCATGATATTTGTGATAAGTCTAATTTTGTGAATTTTTTTGTATGTATGGTTTATGTTTCAGATTGTTGAGGCTAGAAGAAGTGAAGAGGACAGGGGCAGGAGGTCGCACAGATCCTTATGTTTATGTGGTAAGTTAATTAATTATGCATTAGCTCTATGAGTTTAATTACTTTATTTGAGATATGGAACAATGAATTTGATTGTCTTTTACTTTTTTCTTTTAAATACTCCTTCCGTAAGTTTGATTGGACACGAAATCTAAAAAAGAAACGTGGTATGAAATTTGTAGCCTTAAATATATCATAACATTAGTATTACTATAAAAATTTATTAATAACAATAAAATAAGAACTTTAAGTTACATTATCTTTAGAAGAGGTAATTTTTTTTGGAACATAGAAAGAAATAGTCATATAAAGTTAAAGAACCAATTTTTTCTCCATTCTTTCTCCTAATAGTGGCGAAACCACATGGTCATAAGGGTGATCATCAGTTGATGACCACCCTTCGTCGGAAAATTGCCTTGTGTACATAAGTAAATATTACGTTTTAGAGGTATATAATACATACTGAATATCCTTTATCGAGAAATTTTTTCACGTTTTAGAGGTATATAATATATACTGAATATCCTTTATCGAGAAATTTTTTCACTGCTTTTAAATTTGAACATCCTTAAAAAAATTCTTGGCTTTGCCACTGTCTCCTAATGTTTTCCAACCTCTTACCTTTTTGGTGCAGATAAGTTGAGAAGGTAGACACCTCAAAAATAGAGGTGAATCAAGTTGCTAATTGCACAAGTAAGATAAAATTTGGCCCAAGAGAGGGTGCATATATGCATAGCAAAAACACATATAATAACACTAAGTATTACTCCAGGGGTATATAAATGAGGCCAAAGTATAGTTCCAAAGCTTATTGTACTAGACAATGCATGCCAACCAAAATGGTGATTTACTTTGTATTGCTTCTCTTACACTCAGTACCATAACAGTATATATTCTGACATACGATGAAAAATTTCGATACGATTTACTATGTTCCTTGAGTATTATGTAAAGTAAATTAATTTGCATTATCTTTTGGAAAAAATAAGATTTTAGAACTATTTGTGATCCGCCCAACCATATGGCCTTCAATTCCGTTAGCAAAATTTTTGTGTATAAGTGAATCCGTTGTTATCTACCTCAAAAACAAATTCAGGATTTAAACTTTCTGTGTTCGAGTTTAAAATTCAATCACAACCGCTTAATTTACTTGGTTCGAAATATATTATTTTATACTTATTTGGTGAATCTTTTAACGCATATTGAATCTTATAACACTTTGTTCTATGTTAGAAAGCACTGCTTATGACTACAAGTAAATATATTGTTTACCTTAAAAATGATATTAACAATTATATTTGATTTTGTGGTTCTAAAAATATGTGATTTATTTTAATACTAGTTGTTAGGCAATAGATGCTAAGTGTGAGTGAGAAAAGGAAGATAAAAGTAAAGGAAAGTGGTAATATGCAAACCAATGCTGTTAGGTTGGGCCTCGGGCTGGCCGGAACTGGGCCTCGAGGTCGAATTGTTATGCTCAATAACGAGCAGTCGATGAAGGAATAACAATATTATGGGCCTCGAGGATGGACCTTTATGATGAAGAATGAGAAATAAATGAAGAACAATTAATGAACACAATAAATGGAAGATAATAAATCAGTGGAATAATGTTTGAGCATGTTTAGGCTAGAAAGCAGAGAATGTTCTTGTTGTATTGAATATTCATGTGTGTTACAAGATGACAAGGGTCCCCTTTATATAGGAGGGTGGAATCCCAACATAGTACAAGTCTAAATATGACAAAAGGAAGGCTATTGGTACAGCTGTGTAATAGCTCAGTATAGGCTCGTACTATTCTTGCAGACCTTGTCAGCTCTAATCATGTGTTCTTGGGAGTTTTTCGCCTTTCCATGATGGTCGTCGATTTATATTGCTCCGAGGTCGGGCACAGTGAACCTTCGATATGCTCCCTCGAGGGATGTACCTCGGGGTCGATTCTCAGACTCCGCTCCGATCCCATCGAGATCGGGCCTAGAACACCGTAGAAGCCTTAACATCGTCCTTCCCCGGTTTTGACCGTATACAGATAGTCCCCGCTTTCCTTGGAATGAAAAGATAAGGAACGATTTGAATTCTCCAAATCTTCAATGCTTCCATCATTACGTCAGTTACGTCAAGCAAGCGATTGACGTGACAAAAGAGATGCTCAAAAGTCACGTTCGCACAGCTCTTGAAAAGTCTCGAATTGATTACGGCGGTTGGCTGTCTTTTGGCTTTCTCCAATGCGCATGACTGGCCCCTATAAATACTCCAACCCTTCACTCCTTAACCTTTACTTTTTTATCATATCTTCAAACCCTGAACAATTCTTCTTACTTCTTTCTTGTGTTCATCTCCCAACCAGCTTCTTCCTTTTTCTCTGAAATCCTTCAGCACAAATGGCTAAGACCTCTAAAACTGTTCCTCAAGATGATAAAGCTTCTTCATTTTCACGCTCGTCTAAGGGCAAGGCAATAGTGCATCCTTGTCTCGAGGAGTGCATAACGTCTGAATTATAAAATCATCAAAAAGATAATTTTTCTAGTTGAAAGTACTTATTGAAAAAATAATGATAACAATCAAGTAATGCATTTAATGAAGACAGTGAAGGTTAAATGGAAAGTGAGGTCCACCAATCTTTTGAGCCTAGTATACAAGAAAACTATGCAATAATATATTTGAAATGACCATTATGCCCTTGGTCTACCTCCTCTTCTCTATTCTCTCTATATATATATATATGACTAATTCTGTCCAACGTGTACGGTTCATTTCATTTGCAGCTTACATTTTTTCTGGATTATTATTTTGTTGACCAAAATGTACGTCGGCCTATTTATATGACATCTCAATTTGACAATACCT
The DNA here is from genome assembly GCA_005239495.1 of Nicotiana undulata. Classification (NCBI taxonomy): domain Eukaryota; kingdom Viridiplantae; phylum Streptophyta; class Magnoliopsida; order Solanales; family Solanaceae; genus Nicotiana; species Nicotiana undulata. The sequence goes on from ML252072.1 coordinate 33,720, forward strand.
TTGATACTGTGACCACTGACCCGCCACATACGGAGAAGTCATAATTAACAAGTCAAAAAGACTCCAAACCATAGGGAAAGGGCAACAAAAAACTCTAATGTCAAAGCCATTTTGAAGAAACAAAATTTCAAACTACCCTATACAAAATTTTATATCCTCAACATATTCCTCTCGTCCTTTTGTCAACCATCTTTAAGAGCTCTTGCACTTATACTTTTTCTCCAAATTTTCCAAAAAAACCATGGGGAAATGCATGGAAATGGTGGATGTAGGTGTAAGAATAGTAGCTAGGTTTCATTCTCATTGCCCTCAGACTGGTCGGATGTATTATCACCCGCCCTCCAACATCAACAACAAGAACAACATACCCAGCGGAATTCCACCCTCCAACATTCATGACAATAATGCTTCCGATTATCGTTGTCGTAGCCAAAATGATAAATATGGGTTGATTGATCATCACCATGATCAAGAAAGTCCAAACTCTATAGGAAGTTATGGTGTCAAGACTACTTCCATGCATGTTGACACTGCTGATTTCATCGTTCACACTTTGGACTAAGCCTATGTATGTATATTGAAAGTGAAAATACAATGGGTTGTATATAAGTTAAAATCCTTGTTTTATTGTGTGATAATTATTGTGTATGAAAGAATGAAATAGAAATTAAGAGAAGATTGTGTGATTTGATCAACGTTAATTTTATGTACATATAAATTATACGAATTGAAAAGTTTTGTGCTTTGTATGACGATGCTTCTTGCTCCATTAATTGCTGTCTTTTTTTTTCTTTTTCTTTTTTGTCTTTCTTGCTCCATTGCATGCATACAGTAAGAAAACAACTATTTAGAATTTGGAATTTTCTTTTTTCAAATCACAACTAAGTTGCAGCTAATTAGAAGCCATAAAAAAAGAAAAGAAAAGTAGGAACAACAAGCACAACCATCATTCATCAAGTATCAAGCATAAAATGAAAAAGCACAATAAAGTGCAAGCTAAATACAGATCCGAATTGACATGAAATTTTGTAGGTTCGTAGTAAACGGTCTAGTAACCAATACTCATTGCTTCGCTATGACTTCGAGGTTCATCTTTTGGTGTTTTGGGCCCATGCAACATGGATTTGTGGTTATATCCACTTTTTTCATGTGTATTCCGTACATGCTAATTTTGTAGTTTCTTTTTTTTGACATACTCCAATTGGCACTTTATAGGTCCATAGAAATGACCTAGTGACCAATACTCATTGATTCACCGTGACTCTGGGGTTCATTTTATGGCGTTTATGGTCATACAATAAAAAAAATTGTGATTATATTCATTTCGTGTGTATTAGTACATGCTGATTTTGTAGAATTTTTTTGACGGACTTCGATTACCTTGAAATTCCGTAGGTCGACTTTTCAATTTTATTTTATAGCGATTTGTGGTTGTGCAATACGAATTTGTGATTATATCTATTTTTTTCGTGTGTTTTATTACATGGTGATTTTGTAGACTTTTTTTTACGGACTCCGATTGGCCTGAAATTTCAAAGATCCATAGGAAACGGCCTAGTGACCAATACTCATTGCTTCGCCATGACTTTCGGGTTTATTTTATGGTATTTTGAGGTCATGCAACACAAATTTGTGATTATATCCATTTTTCGTGTGTATTAGTATATGCTAAATTTGTGAATTTTTTTGACGGACTCCGATTGGCCTGAAATTTTATAGGTCCAGAGGAAACACTTTAATGATCAATACTCATCGCTTCACTATGATTCTGGTTCATTTTATGGTATTTTCGGGTTTATGCAATATGAATTTATGAATATATCCATATTTTTTGTGTGTGTTAATACATGCTGACTTTGTAGAATATTATTTTGACGTTTTGCTCGAAATTTTGTAGGTCTACAATAAATTGCCTAGTAACTAATACTTATTAATTCACCACGACTCTACGATTTAATTTTTGGTATTTTATGGTCATGCATTACGAATTTATGGTTACATTCACTTTTTCGTGTGTATTATTCCATGCCATTTTTATGAATTCGGATGTTGGGCTCCGAATCGCCTAAAATCTTGTAGGCCCATCAGAAATGACTTAATGAACAATAGTCATTGCTTTGTTGTGACCGTTCATCATTTTTTGGCGTTTAGGGCTATAAAATAGGAATTTAGGATGATTTCTAATTTTTCGTGTGCTAATGTCACGCCAATCTTCTTAATCGTCTAAAATTTTATGGGTCCAACAGAAATGACCTAATAAATAATAGTCATCGCTTTGTCGTGACTATTCCTCGTTTTTGGACTTTTATGGACATAAAACAGGAATTCAAGACGATTTCTAATTTTTTTGTGTTAATGTCCACACCATCTTCATGAATTTGGGCGACATGCTCCGAATCGCCTAATATTTTGTGTGCTCATCAGAAACAACCTGATGAACAATATTTATTGCTTCGTCGTGATCGTTCCCCATTTTTTCACGTTTCAGGACCATAAAATAAGAACATGACGATTTCAAAATTTTGGAGTGTTAATGTCCACTCATCTTCATGAATTTGGGCTACCGGTTCCGAATCGCTCAGAATATTGTGGGCCCATAAAAAAAACTAATGAACATTAGTCATTGCTTCTCCATGTCCATTCCTCATCTTTTGGCATATTAGGGCCATATAACAGGAATTCGACAAATTTTCAATTTTTTGTGTGCTACTGTCCACGCATCTTCATGAAGGCGACCGGCACCGAAATTTCTAAAATTTTGTGGGCCCATTAAAAATGAGCTAATGAACAATAGTAATTGTTTCTCCATGACCGTTCCTCTTTTTAGTGTTTTAGGACCATAAATAGGAACTATGGATTTTGAAATTTGGATTATTTCAGAGATTTTTCATTTGGTCATCTTTGATCTTTTGGGTCGTTTCCAATTCGTGCGACGATTCTCTTTAACTGAGAAGGAGGCGATTCTCGTTCTCGCTAACTGTTGCGTCCCCTTTTTCCGTTTTGCGCGGAGTCTGGGTTTCGACATTTTTTTTTGGGACAACTCATTTCCTTTTGAGAAAGGGGTATAGAAGTTGAAGAGTCGCCACCTAACGGATTTAACGTGCGTTAGGGAACTAATGCAAGTAACTCATATAAACCGATTTGCGTTACCAGAGATTGGGTAATGACTTGAGGGGAAGGTGTTAGGCACCCCTCGAGATCCACAACGGTGGTCCCGACCAAACTCATTTTGTGAATTAGTCATTAAGCAAATAAAGCAGTTTAAGCACACATATGGATTAAACAAGAATAAGGGAAGTCCTAGGTTTATTAGCCTATAGGATCACATCTGTGCAATACCTGATAAAATTTCCTCAATGAGAGGTATTACACGTGGCATTAGCCCACTGATCATTATATCTTTTACTACCCCATTACCCTCCCCTTAGTGGTTATATAAGTAATTCTAATTAAACGTACTCTATGCGTGCATTACCCGTCCCTTCCTCATGGCCCTGGAGGTGTTTAGGACCTCTAATTTAGGCAGTTCTAGACTCCCTTAAGGTACTTAGAAAATCTAGGCGACAATTAAAAAACAAGTAGGACTGTCAAGCAAAGGAATAATTAAGGGGGATCACATTTACCTCCTCAAATAAGAAGATAATAGCACGTCTCAAACAACAATATTTCAGATATTTTAAAAGGTCCTAGAGCAGGATATCTAGGTGAGAGAACAGAATATATGCAGCATTTTGTTAAAGCGAGACAATAGAGACCTAATCAGTTTGCTTACTGATTTTAGGACTTGCTGAATCTGGAAAATTCACAAATAATTTAACAAAGCGCAGTTTTACAATTTGCGGGATTTTAATTACCTACAGGCTTGCCTAGGCGTGGATATGAGATTTCCTATAACATGATATCTAATTGCTAACCAGAATTCTAAATAAACTAGTAGACAATTTTTAAACAAGCAGTTTGTTCATTATGTCTTACAGGAACGCTGTCTAGGTGTTGAACATTACAAAACTGACTTTATATACTTATTTTATAAACATGATCTCTAGGTGTTGTTGCCACGTTTAAACTTACTCTCATAGACATGGTGGTTACTGATTTTATACGACGTAGGCGTGGTATTAAAGCGAATGCCATAGAAGTCCTAAAGCATGGTTTCTAATGCACATAAAAAAATGATCATGAATATTAGGCATAGTTGATAGTAACCTAATGGCAGGATTTCTAAACAGACGTGAGGTATGCAGAAGTTAGAAGGCAGAATTTTAGAACAAATGATATAATGCACCTATAAACATGTTTTCTAGTATGCCAAACAATCCTAAGAGCATGGTTTCTGATGCAAGCAAATAGTCATAATAATCTTAAGAACATGATTTCTAATGCAAGCAAATAGTCATAATAATCCTAAGGGCATGATTTCTACCCGATTTTTCCACAAAAATTATATAAAAATTCCTCCATTTTTACTAATATCCCCAATATCTGTTTTACAAGAATTATTATTATAGACCATAAATGAATTGCAGAAATAAATAATGCTATACTATAAGAAGCCTGAATAGAGGCCCAAAGTGAACCTGGAAGAACCAGGCCTTCAAACAGTCCAAAGTACCATATCTCATATTGTCCAGGAGAGGGTATCCTGGTGCGTCAAAGTTCCCAAAGGCCTCAGGGACCCCGGGAAATGCTCACACCAAGACCCTTTTAAAGAGAAGTAATCTTTGTGCAGTGTGGAAGGGCCAGCCCCAGTGTGCGAGAGTTCGGAGGAATCTCATGGATTCCTAAGTATTCTAAGAGTAGGAGTGAGAGTGCTTGACATAGTAGGAATAATTTTAGGAAAACAGACCATAAGTAGAAATAGTTTAAAAGTGAAAATACTTTAGGAATGAAAATAGTTTAGAAAACATATTAGGAGAGAAAAACAGTTTGAAAACATTCTAAGAAAAGAAAGGTTCAACAAACAACAACAAGTAGGAACACAACTACAAAGCTTCATATTGCCCAGATTCAACTCAATTTGCTAATTAACTCTAGGTTAACATATGGCATGCTGAGAACAAACAGTTACACAAAGGGAGCAGGGGTTGGGAACATAAGAAGTCTGAATCAGGAGCACATAGGAAGAAGGTGATAGGAAAGCTGCTAGTTAATAGGGACATAGAGCAGGCAAGGGTAGATTAACATTCTACAACAGCCAAGTTCACAACAACATACTGACTTAGAGTCTAGACAGGAACAACATAAGTCTAAATGCTAAAGTAGTTATGTTAACTAGAAGCAATAGACAGTAAAACATAGAATATAAGTGTTGTCATGCTAGGGATTTAACTACACAGAATTGGTTATACCAATTTAGACTGAACTAGGGGTGTGCATTCGAATCGGTTTATCGATAAATCGAATCGATTATTTGTTATCGGTTTATCGATTTATCGATTCCGATTTCGATTTCAAAATTTTCCTTATTGAGTTATCGATTTCGATTTCGATTTTGTCCTCTTCGGTTATCGGTTTATCGATAAACCGATAAGATATACTAAAAAGACAAATGTACCCTTATTCCTCACATGCTTGTTGAATTGCTTTGGCCTTCCAACGGAGGAATCAAAGACAAAGGGGAATGCCTAAATTTTTTATAAGAAAAAGTTGTAATGAACGATAAAATTCACGCAAGAATATCTAGACACATCAACTGGTAATAGTATAACACCACACGAAATGAGAGTCGGTTAACTAAAGTAGTGCTCCACTATAGAAGCTGAGAGACCCAAAGTCTATGAGAAGATTTGTAACTGGAAAAGCTATATACCGCAAGGATTAAGAAATAACGTAGAAGAGTTAAACTATCAAGATATAAGGGGAAAGCTTTTGTAAGGAGAAATTAACAGCAAGGGCATCTGCTTTCAACTCATGGATTGTTCTCATTCCAACAAATACATGAAGTTAATCGGTAGATTAGGATTACATGATAGTTCATTTAAACAAACTAAACAAACAACTGCAGCACTGAGGAACGTCCCCAGTACAGATGCACACAAGTATCCTCTACAATGTCCGAACAAAATTAGGTGCATCTTTCCTGGGCCCAACCAGTGTGCGGTACAATTACATCTTCTCTATTTTATCATCATCATCATACTCATCGTCAGGGCAAATGATCTCCACATTGAGCCCTGGCATCTTCTGCTCCAGTGTCTTGCATGCTCCAAGGGTCACTTGGCAGGACAACATACAAAGGATCGTATCGTTTTATATTCCCTTACTTTAGTTTCGTTGCATGTGCTTGTTGACACAATTTTTATGTTATAAACAGTGTTCATCTTATTTTAGATTCTTTTTGTCCATATTAGTTAGGAGTGTTTATAGCGATATACTTTCCGTGGAATCCCGCAAATTTTCTTATTGGTGTAATCGATAACCGAATCGATAAGCCCCAAAAATCGATAAATCGAAATCGAAAAAATCGAAACCTTATTGAAACGATAACGATAAGCATATATACAAATCGATAATCGATAAGTAATTATCGTTAAGGGTCAAAATCGAATCGATAAATCGAATGCACACCCCTAGACTGAACAATAGGAGTCTGAAACACAAAGTAAGCATGCTGGTTGAAGGAAGTAAACATGAAAGATGGAAGTACTCAAACTGAAATAAACATGCTGATCAAAGCAGTAGACAAGAAAGAGTGAAACTTAAACATGCTGATCAAAGCAGTAGACAAGAAAGAGTGAAACTTAAACATGCTGATCAAAGCAGTAAACAAGAAAGAGTGAAACTTAAACATGCTGATCAAAGCAGTAAACAAGAAAGAGTGAAACTTAAACATGCTGATCAAAGCAGTAAACAAAGTTAACTATGCAGTAGTTACACTAGTACAGAAGAGACATGGCCTTGACAGAAGTAAAGCAACAAAGAGCACACAGATTTGAACTTCATAGTATAATGAATGGCATTAGGAGTAGAAACATACCAGTTAAGGAAGCAAAAACAGAAGGTAAAGTAGGTAGGATTCAATAGTCTAGCCTTGGCTTTCAGCTGGCTAGACAAGCAATGAACACAAGTAGCAGAGATGAGAGTGAAGTTTTTTTTTTTTTGTGTGTATGTTTGAACTGTGGTTCGTGTGTTTAAGAGGCAGAATGAGAGTGTATATATAGCACTTAGGGAGTAAAACAAATAAGGTAAAGAGAATCACAGTTCAATCAATTAGAATCAATCAGCCAATTATAGAATCAATTCCAATTGAGAAATCCGGAAAAGACCCCTTTAATTGGGGAGAGTCGGTTAACGGTCTGGGACTCAATTAAGGTAATAAATCAACACCACACCATATAGGGAGTCACTAAAATCCCCAAACTACTGATAACTAATTAAGGCAAGCATAATTAGTCAAAATAGGGAAACAAGTAAAATTTTGGAGAATACTGATTCTAATAGGAGAGAATTATTCAAATTCCCTAAATAGAAATCAATTAAGTAAAATCTCACAGAAAACTGGATTTAACCAAGAAATCTAGTTCGAATCCTTAATAGAAATCAGTTAAGCACAAAATCCCCAAGAATACTGGATTTAATCAGGAAAATCATTCAAATCCCTAAATAGAATAAGTTAACACGACTGGTTCACAAAAGTAAACAGAATAATGAATTTTTTTGAAGAAATCAGTGTTACCATCATAAACATCTAGGGTTCGAGCATACATACAGAAATTAACCAAAACAAGTAAAGAGATGACTAGATTAAACGTTTGAAAGTAGAAAAACCTTTTGAGAACAGTCTGGGAAGAGCCCTAATTTCAGAAAGAGTGAATAGAATCCAAGCAATTAACTAAAACAAAAGATTTTCAAAGGGAAACACCTGATAATACTTGAATCATTTCAGATCTACAAAGATCTGAACAAATTCGAAGACTAGTGAAACTAGGGTTTTCATAAAACAATAGAGATAAAGAAACTCGGTCAAAAACCCATAGATTCAAACTGGACAGGGCTTAGGACCATGCAAATAGAAGGCAATGCTTAGACTTATGCAAAATAGGAGGCATGTCTTAGCCTCATGTAAGATTTGGGGAAGGTCTTAGTCCCATGAAAATAGAACGCAATGCTTATCCTTACACAAATAGGAGGCAAGGCTTAGCCTCATGCAAGGTGGAGACAAAGCTTAGTCTCATGCATATAGAAGGCAATGCTTAGCCTTATCCAGATAGGGGCAGGGCTTAGACTCATGTAGATGGAGACAGAGCTTAGTCTCATGCAGATAGAAGGCAATGCTTAGCCTTATGCAAATAGGAGGCAAGGCTTAGCCTCATGCAAGGTGGAGACAGAGCTTAGTCTCATGCAGATAGAAGGCAATGCTTAGCCTTATGCAAATAGGAGGCATGGCTTAGCCTTATGCGGATAGAAGGAAATGCTTAGCCTTATGCAAATAGGAGTCATGACTTAGCCTCATGCGGATGGAGACAGAGCTTAGTCTCATGTAGAAATTCCGGACAAGGCTTAGTACCATGCAAATTGAAAACAAAGCTTAGCCTTATGCAGATAGGAGGCAGGGCTTAGCCTCATGCACGATTTGGGACAGGGCTTAGTCCCATGCAAATATAACAAATAGCATATGATTGCAGAGTATTTCTTAGCTGTAAGTAGATTCAGTACCATGTTTTTTATGAAGGTTGTGATTCCGAGGTGTGCATATTCATTGTCCCTGCATACAAAGAAAAATCATGAGTTCTGTAGGGGGAGGTTGGTTCGTTCCTCCATTTGCTTGCTTAACTTGATTTGCTTGGTCTAAAGATCTTGTTCAATTTATTGGGGGTAGCGTCTGCTAAACGGAGGTACTTTTTAAAAGCATGCATGCATAGTTTTCGAAGACATAGTAAGATATATTTTTTTAGAAATTGGTTAGATGAACCAGTGGACGTGACATGGTCCGAGACATTGCGACCTCTCTCGCTATAGAATTTTGAGGGTCCTCCTCAAAATTATGCCCCAGTTAGATGGACAAACACTTCTGACTGCTATATATGCTGCGATCGGTTGAACTTGCTTCGAAATTTTAAGGGTCCTCCTCAAAATTCTTCCCCAGTTTCTGATTGTGGAGGAAAATGGAAATTTTATTGAATTGTGACCGAACCAACAGGGTTGCCTACGTATCCCCTCTCAAACGGGAATAAGGTCGAGCGTAGTTCAATTTACATCATATGCGGAAAACATAAGCAGTTACACATAGTATCGCTTGACTGCATCTGAATTGATTGGTTTTGGCCAAACTTCTCCGTCCATTTCTGCAAGTATGAGGGCTCCTCCTGTCAATACCATATGAACCATGTAAAGACCTTGCCAATTAGGAGAGAATTTCCCTTTGGCTTCATCCTGATGCGGAAAGATCTTCTTCAGCACCAGCTGCTTTGGTGTGAACTGTCTTGGCTTTACTCTTTTGTTGAAGGCTCTAGACATCCTATTTTGATAAAGTTGTCCGTGACATACTACATGCTGATCATAATGGCTCCTTATCCATTCTGCGTCGCTGAGCTCAGCTTATTGTATGATTCTCAAGGAAGGAATCTCCACTTCGGCAGGAATAACAACTTCAGTACCATAAACCAGCAAGTAGGGAGTTGCTCCGATTGATGTGCGGAATGTGGAACGGTATCCCAATAAAGAGAACGGTAGCTTCTCATGCTATTGTTTGTGATTTTCTACCATCTTCCTCATTATCTTCTTGATATTCTTGTTGGCGGCTTCCACGACTCCATTCATCTGAGGTTTATATGCTGTGTAATTCTTGTGCTTGATTTTGAAAGTTTCACACATGGTCTTCATCAAGTCACTATTGATATTGGCGGCATTGTCAGTGATGATAGACTCCGGATCTCCGAACCGACAAACAATCCGGTCGCGGACAAAATCTATCATGACTTTCTTAGTCACTGCTTTGTAAGATGCTGCTTCGACCCATTTGGTGAAGTAATCAATAGCTACCAGGATGAACCAATGCCCATTTGAGGCAGTGGGCTCGATTGGACCAACGACATCCATTCCCCAGGCGGTGAATGACCAAGGTGAGCTTGTTTCATTGAGCTCATTCAGCGACACTTTTATCATATCTGCATGTACTTGACATTGGTAGCATTTTCAGAAATATTAGATGCAACATGTGTCCATGGTCATCCAGAAATAACCGGCCCTTAGTATATTTTTGGCCAAGACAAAGCCATTCATATGCGGGCAACATGTCCCAGCATGTGTCTCTTCAAGAAAAGTAGAAGCTTCCTTTGCGTTGACACATCTGAGTAATCCCAAATCAGGAGTTCTTCTGTACAGGGTTCCTCCGGTGTGGAAGAAATTGTTGGACAACCTCCGAAGCGTACGTTTCTGAGTATGATTTGCATGCTCCGGGTATTCTCCTTTTGCCAAATATTCTTTGATATTGTGGAACCAAGGTTTCCCGTCTGTTTCTTCTTCAACATGGGCACAATATGCCGGCTGGATATGGATCCTTACTAGGATAGGATCAATGAAATTCTTATCGGGATGCTGTATCATGGATGACAAAGTGGACAATGCATCGACGAACTCATTCTGAATCCTGAGAACATGTCAAAACTCTATCTTTGTGAACCTCTTCTTCCATTCCTGCACATGGTGTAGATATGGAAATATCTTGGAATTCTTGGTGGCCCATTCTCCTTGTACCTGGTGCACAAGAAAATCTGAATCACCGATTACCAGCAACTCTTGAATATTCATGTCGAGGGCCATGTTGAGCCCTATTATGCAAGCCTCATACTCTGCCATGTTGTTGGTGCAGGGAAATCTGATTTTAGCAGATACCGAATAATGTTGGCCAGTTTCTGATACCAAGACATCTCCAATGCCGACTCCTTTGAAATTTTTCGCTCCGTCAAAGAACATCCTCCAACCTTCGTACGCCTCATCAATGTCTTCTCCTACAAATAGTACTTCTTCATCGGGAAAATACATTTTTAGGGGTTCGTATTCTCCTTCCACAGGGTTTTTAGCAAGACGATCTGCCAGTTCCTGTCCTTTGACTGCTTTCTGAATCACATAAACAATTCGAACTCACTTAACAGGATTTGCCACTTATCCAGCTTGCCGATGGGCATGGGTTTCTGAAAGATATACTTCAAGGGATCCATCCTTGATATGAGGTATGTTGTGTAAGCACAGAAGTAATGCCTCAACTTCTGAGCTATCCAGGTCAGAGCGCAACATGTACGTTTCAGTAGAGAGTACCGCGCTTCGTATGGGGTAAAATTCTTGCTCAGGTAATAGATAGCCTGTTATTTTCTCCCTGTTTTGTCATGCTGCCCCAGAACGCAGCCGAAAGCTCCATCTAATACTGCAAGGTAGATTATCAATGGTCTACATAGCTCTTGCGGGACCAAGACCGGTGGTGTTGATAGGTACTCCTTGATATTGTCGAAAGCCTTTTGACAATCTTCAATCCAACTAGTTGTATCATCTTTCTTCAGCATCTTGAAAATTGGCTCACATATAACTGTGGACTGGGCTATGAATCCACTGATGTAGTTTAGCCGTCCTAGGAAACTCATTACATCCTTCTTACTCTTTGGTGGTGGCAGCTCCTGGATGGCTTTTCCTTTTGATGGATCAATTCTATCCCTCAGCGGTTGACGATGAACCCAAGTAACTTTCCGGCAGGGACCCCGAATGCCCATTTTGTGGGGTTTAATTTCAGGTTGTACTTCCGCAATATGTCAAAGAACTTCCTCAAAATATGCTAAATGATTTGTGGCTTTCTTGGATTTGATGATGACGTCGTCCACATACACCTCGATCTCTTTATGTATCATGTCATGAAAAATGGTAGTCATGGCCCTCATGTAGGTGGCCCCAGCGTTCTTTAGGCCAAACGACATCATCTTGTAACAGTACACCCCCAGGGTGTAATGAAAGCTGTTTTCTCAGCATCCTCTTTGTTCATCCAAATCTGATGGTAACCGGCGAGACAATCTACAAATGACTGGAGTTCATGCTTGGCACAATTTTCGATTAAGATGTATGTTTGGAAATGAGAAATCATCCTTTAGGATGGCCCTATTGAGATCCCGATAATCGACACAGACTCTGACCTTCCCATCCTTCTTTGGAACTGGCACGGTGTTGGCTAACCAAGTTGGGTATTCAACCACCCTGAGGACCTTGGCCTTTATTTTCTTAGTAACCTCCTCCTTGATTTTCATACTCATATCAGGCTTGAATTTCCTGAGTTTCTGCTTCACTGGCGGACAAATCGGGTTTGTGGGCAACTTATGAGCCATAATAGACGTACTTAACCCGGTCATATCATCGTATGACCATGCAAGGATATCCTCATACTCTTTCAAGAACTGTGTGTACTCTTCTTTTCTGACGGCGACAGGTGAATGCTGATGCAGGTTTCCTTGACAGTTTTAGAATCTCCCAAGTTGATTATTTTAGTTTCGTCCAGATTGGACTTAGGCTTGTTCTCAAAATCTTCTACTTCTCTGACGATTTCCTTGGGTATAACATCTTCTTCCTCCGAATCACTATCCTTTTGTTCTGTTGTCTCATTACATGTCACAATTGTCGGTTCATCGAGATATGAAATAGTAATGTTGTATAAACAAAGATATGACAGAAAATGGTAATAATAAACATCGATTCATTGAAAGAGTCAAACGAATGCGATTTTCAATAATTAAAACATCGTTTTGGAACATTGGAAATATTATTTAAAACAAAAATGCAAGAAGGAAATCATCATTTTCTCAGAAAAACAAAATAGATGGTATTGTTCATCCTTGCTACCCCGGGACTCGTTGGGCCCTGGATGGTCTGACGGTCCAATTCTTGAGGAATGATCCTCTCTCCACGGCTCGGATGGTAAGGCCTTCCTCCTTCTCCTCCTCCTCCTCAACAAGTACACAACAGTCCATGTCATCATCTTCTAGGAACAAGTTCCTTAGGGATGCCAGTGCTTTTTCCTCCTTTGATCCCCATATGATGTCGGTCTGTTGGAAAGTCTGACTCAGGTGTGGTACAAGCTGCTCAAGTGGATAGTACGTACCACGCCACGGTGGTGACCAGTCTTTATACTCTTGCCAGGGTATCGATATCCCAACCCAAAAGTGGTACCATGGCGCTTTGGATGTATTGTCTTGGTGATGCCCTGAAGATTTTTACCAAGACCCTTGCCAGGCTCATACCCCCTCCAGTTCATCATACTTGTTATCTTACTATCCCACCCTTTATCTTTGTGGATCGCGTTGACCCGTTCGATATGATGATAAGTGTCTCCACCTAGACTTCTTCTATTTTCAACCACCGGGATGGTCTGACAGGTGTAAATGGGGTTACTCCCGTCTCCACGGATAATTACTTCTTGGTGGTTCCACTCGAACTTCACTACCTGATGCAAGGTTGACGCTACAGCCCCAGCGACGTGTATCCACGGTCGTCCCAATAAAAGATTGTATGATGCAGATATATCCAGCACATGGAACTCGACATCAATCCACGTAGGTCCCATATGCAGACAGAGATTAATTTCCCTGATGGTAGCTCTCTGAGACCCGTCAAATGCCTTCACATTTATAGTCCATTCTCGTATCTCGTACATGCCTTTGCCCAACCTCTTCAATGTTGTCAACGGGAAATTATTGAGACTAGATCCCCCATCGATCAGAACCCTGGCAATGAAATTATCTTCGTATTGCACTGTAATATGCAATGCCCTGTTGTGATTCAAACCCTCGGGTGGCAGATCGTCCTCGTGGAAGGTGATTTTGTGACTTTCCAGCACCTGCCCCACCATATTAGCCAGTTCTCCGCCGGTGATGTTGTTAGGTACGTATGCTTCACTCAACACCTTTAAGAGAGCATTCCTGTGCGCTTCTAAATTTTGTAGCAGCGATAGGACAAATATTTGAGCAGGAGTCTTGTTCAGATGATCGATGACCAAATACTCCTTCGCTTGCACTTTCCTCCAGAGGTCATCTGGGCATGTTTCAACAACGTGCCGTCTAATAGAGGCCTACTTGCTGAATTCTCCCAAATGCTCTGGTGTATAGACTCTTTCAGTCCTGGTCATCCCATGCACAACGCCAGATTCTTCCATTTTGGTCTTTCTTTTTCTTCTAGCTTCAGCCACATAATCCCAGGGTACAACCTTGGTGTCAAAAAGCGGTGTGGTTGATACTATCACTTTAAATGGTGCGGCTACTTCCACCTCGAATGGAATAGGTGCAACTGCAGGCGGTGCTACCTCAACTTCAAATGGGACTGATGCAGTTACCTCAACCTCCACTGGCGGTTGTATCTGCACTATAATGAAATTGAGTGTGACTGGAGGTTTATTGGGATCGTCACCCTCTTTGATAAGTCCAATTGATCCTTCCGAATCTCATTCCTCATTAGTCTCTATCACATTGATACCTTCACCTCTATGATCTGGGAGGGGGTTATTGCGTACATTAGGCGTAGCTTCCATTGTCTGGATGACCTTGTTGTCAATCAAGGTTTGGATTTTATCCTTCAGTGTTCGGCACTCGTCAATGGTGTGCCCTTTCATGCCAGAATGATATGCACAAATCTTATTTGGGTTGACCCATTGGGATGAGTTCTCCATGGCCACAACAGGGATAAGAGTGACATAACCAGCAGCCTTCAACCTTTCATACAGCTGGTAAATGGGCTCAGTACTGTCAGTGTATTATTTGGGTGGCCTGCGATCAAAGTTAGGTCGGGGTCTTGGGTAGTTTTGACGAGTTGGAGGTGACTAAAAATGAGATACTTGGTAATTATATGTGTGATAAGCAGTGGCTGGTTGGGAATATCTGGGAGGTGATGGTAGATATGTGGGTGAAGGTGATGGTTGATATGTGGGTGGAGGTGCTTGATATGCAAATGGGGAGGTCCGATATAGAAATGGGTTTTGGGTCCTTGGGCGACCATTACTGCTCCCACGTCCTTCTTCTTTGATATACCCCTGACTGCAATGCTTTATTAGTGGCCTGAAATGCCTCAAAGTTTGTTACCATACCGCTTTTAATGCCTTCCTCAATCCTTTCTCCGAGGTTGATGATGTCGGAGAACTTGTGGTTTTCAATAACCATCAACCTTTCATAGTACTGCGGATCCTGTGCTCTGACGAAGAACTTGTTCATCTGTTCCTCGTCCAATGCCGGCCTGACCTTGGTTGCTTCTGACCTCGAACGAGTAGCATACTCATGGAAGATCTCTGTGGGCTTCTTCTTTAAGTTTTGAATGTAGAAGACATCCGACGCATTTTCTGTGTTGAACCTGAATCTGTCCATGAAGTTAGATGCCATACTCACCCAGTTGGCCCACTTCTTAGGATCCTGGCTTATGTACCAGGACAAAGCATCTCCTGTAAGTCTCCTCATAAAAAGCTTCATCCGGATCCCATCATCGTTTTCGACCCCTACAAGCTTGTCCCAATAAGTCCTTAGATGTACCCTGGGATCACCTGTTCCATCAAACATCTCAAACTTGGGAGGTTTGTAACCCTCCGGTAGTTCTACATCTGTGTATGCATAGGTCTTCATAATTCAAAACTTCTATCCCTTTGCCTCCTTCTACGCCTTGAACCTGAGTGGTCAACTTCTTGATCTCCTCGGCCAGGTTCTTAGTGAGCATGTACTTCTTAGCGAATTCTGGTGCATAGGATATGGATTGAGTGGAGTGAGGTAGGGTATCCACATATATAGGACTATTTTGGTGACCAGGAGTTTGGGTATAATGGTGATCATTGGTGGAATTCTGGGGTTCAAGAATGACTGGTGGAGTATTTCGTGGAGTATGGTAGGTGTTTTGCTGGTACCGTGGAAGGATAGTTTGATTTTGTGGTGGGGTTGTGTAATGGTGAGGTGCAGGAGGATTGTGTGGGCGCTTTTTGGGTGTGTTTTGAGGTGGTGCGGGGTTCTGGGTGTTTTCATGATTGATGTCTAGGACACTGAGTGAGAAGGATAGGTTTGCTAAATTCCGGACATGCTTAAGCTCACCCTGGAGTTCCATTATTCTTTGTTCAAGCCATGAAACGACATCACTTGAGGCCTGAGTACCCCGACCATCAGAAGCTTTTGCATGTTCAATATTTGTATTGTTTTCTTTTCTGGTGCCGTTCAGATCATCCATCTTTGCTTTTCCTTTGCCTTTTGGTGGACTAGGAGGAGGAGAAGGTGGAGGGCCCCTAGGTCTTGTGTGATAAGTTGATGATGCCAGTATGCACGAACCAACCTTTGGGAATGGGAATAATCAAAAGAAATAAAGAAAAACAAAAGGTATCCAAGTCAGTAAGGGTTCTGAAAAAAGTATTTACAGTATTTAAACACATATTGCAGAAAGATGTAAATTCACGTCCTAATTTTGGAGCCTCGTTGTGCCCGAGGCAGGACTAGCGACAAGTCGATTTGGAGAACTTAGATGCCAATAAATGCCTCATTTCATTAATATAAAAATAGAGGAATCCCATAACGACACTAAGGTAATAAAGATAAGTCACTATTGGCACTTGGCCTTATTACATTTAGGAAAACAGATAAATCTAGTCTACTTGGTCCCAAAAGGATCTTCCCCAGGCTTGGTTCTCCTAGCTCCATCGATCAAGTTCCCCAGTTCGCGCAACCCCAGCAGTAGTTAGGCTCTGGCTAGATGTCCTCCCTCGCCTCCTTCAGCGTTCTGGCAGTCGTCGATCCTCTTTATTATCTTACCCTCCAATTCCATCAAACCTTGCTCCAGATATTCCAACTTTCTATTGGAGGTGATATCCGTCTCATTCCATTCATTGATCAGTCTCATATTTGTCTCGTGTATCTCCCGATGTTCAGTCTCGGAGTCATGAACCCTCTTGCGCAGTCTATTGTACTTGACTTGGGCCTCAACATCTTCATCTATGATCATGTTTCCCTGACCGGTTCCTGGCTTCACTATCCCATCTAGGTTGTCTTCTAACCACGCTAGATAGAAAGGTGCACACCTTGCGTGATACTTTTCTGGCTCAATGGTGTTCTTCTCTACAATGATCTTGCAGTTCCACATATGCTGAGCTTGTTCACCTATAAGGGATGTCGTCATCTTGAAAATCTGCTCGGAAATGACTCTTCGCAACTCGTGGTACAACCTGCTTCCTGCCTGCTTGCCTCATAACCCTGGTGGGAACATATGGGTGTATTCCCCGTAACCCAATCTACACTAAGTGAGGAGCGTCCCTGGACCTGATGATGAACTCGTCGGTAGGGAACCATTCAAACATCCACTGGATTTGTTCTTCAGTCAAATTGTCGAAGAACTCTACCCATTCCTTAGCACTTTCTAGTCGAGCGAACCTGTCCGGAATATAAGTCATCCGCTTAGGATGATGGAAATCAATATGATCATTCCACGCGCCCTTCGTGGAAATTCCTGGCAACACTGACCCTTTTGGAGATGCTCCAACAACCACAACTGTAGCAGCAGATTGCAACCCTCGAAATACTTGAATCCTTTTTGGCAGCGGTCCAGAGCCCGGTAGATGTCAGCTATGATCATAGGGATTATGGTGTATGTGTGTCCCTCGATTCCTCCCATTAAGGTCTTGATGACCATATCCAGTCTAGCGTGAATTCTTTCCTTTTTCATTGGGAACACTATCAGACCCAAGAAGCATACAATGAACACAAAAACTCTACGGTGGATGTGACCCAGAGAAGTGATGGAAAACTCGTCATGGAACATATGGTAGGACTTGCTATGACCGTATCTCTCGTAAAAATAGTTGAAGGGTATATAAGACTTCTTTAAACACTCTAGATCAATGTGCTTCTTTAGACCCATCATCTTTAGAAACCCGTTACCGGAGCGGTTTTACGGTACCAATAGCCCAGGTTGTCCCAAGGTAGTCCAGCGAATCCTCCTATCTCTTCTAGGATTGGGGTCATTTCTATGTCCCAAAAACGAAACACAACACTCTCACTGTCCCAAAATAAAATTGCTGCTTCAATTAGCATATTGTTTGGCTGAATGTCTAGTAGGGATGGCAAGTTTCCTAGGATTTTCTTCAAATGTTTCTTATCACTTGCAGGAAGATCCTCCCACCAATCTAGTAGCAGTGGGGGTATGTTGCTGACCATGCCGAATCTGGGGACCTCGTGCCTCATTTTCTGCTAAACAAAGAAGGTTAGGCCTTTTTCCCCCACCTGATTGGACTATTTATACGTTCATGATTAGCATATTGGCATTTAGTTCTCCAAATTAATGCACAAAACTTGGTTGTGTCCGTTGGGATTATGGAAACCCTGGTGGACTTTGGATAAGGCTCGTCTTAAAGGGTTATTATGTGGACAACATATTAACTCGGCTAGGTTTGACCATGATGCATGCACAGTTATAATAAAAGTAAGGTTACTCTGGGGGTCTAGACTAGTACCCTCTAGCGGGCAACTTGAGGGGGAAAGGCACGGAACCGTCGATTGCACCGCTGATCGACTAGTTTTACCGCAAATAAACCTTTCCGAATTTAAGGGTGATATATTGGAAGAGCGCAAACACTCATCAAGTGTTGCCATAGGATTGTTTAGGCACGAGTGGAATATGATGTCGAGCATGATTTATGCAGTAGTAAATAGCATGTTGTCACGTATTTGCACGTTAAAAAATCAATAAATACAATATTTATAATTGAAAGAAAGTTAAGAAGGAAAACAAAGAAACAAGTCAGTTTTGCATTGAGGAAATAAATACTTGAAAATAAACAGTTAAGTTCACATAAAGGGAAAGGAAAAAGGTGCACATGTATCATCAGAGTAAAGCATGTTTAGACTAATTCAAAAAGCAAATTTGTTAAGGTAAAATCCCGAAATCCCCAGCGGAGTCGCCATGTTGTCGCGCCCCCTTTTTCCGTTTTGTGCGGAGTCCAGGTTTCGACATTTTTTGGGACAACTCATTTCCTTTTGGGAAAGGGGTATAGAAGTTGAAGAGTCACCACCTAACGGATTTAAGGTGTGTTATGGAACCTAATGCAAGTAACTCATATAAACCGACTTGCGTTACCATAGATTGGGTAAGGACTTGAAATTACCTTGAGGGGAAGGTGTTAGGCACCAATCGAGGTCCACAACGGTGGGTCCCGACCAAACTCATTTTGTGAATTAGTCATTAAGCAAACAAAGCAATTTAAGCACACAGATGGATTAAACAAGAATAAGGGAAATCCTAGGTTTATTAGCCTATAGGATCACATCTGTGCAATACCCGATAAACTTTCCTCAATGAGAGGTCTTACACGTGGCATTAGCGCACAAGTCATCATATCCTTTACTATCCTGTTACCCTCACCTTAGTGAATATATAATAGATTCTAATTAAACGTACTCTATGCGTGCATTACCCGTCCCTTCCTCATGGCCCTGGAGGTGTTTAGGACCTCTAATTTAGGCAGTTCTAGACTCCCCTAAGGTACTTAAAGGAGGAAATCTAGGCGACAATTAAGAAACAAGTAGTACTGTCCAGCAAAGGAACAATTAAGGGGGCTCACATTTACCTCCTCAAATAAGCATATAATAGCACGTCTCAAACATCAATATTTCAGATATTTCAAAAGGTCCTAGAGCAGGATATCGAGGTGAGAAACAGAATATATGCAACATTGTGTTAAAGCGAGGCAATAGAGACTTAATCAGTTTGCCTACTGATTTTAGGACTTACTGAATCTGGGCAATTCACAAATAATAAACAAAGCGCAGTTTTATAACTTACAGGATTTTAATTACCTACAAGCTTTCCTAGGCGTGGATATGAGATGTCCTTTAACATGATATCTAATTGCTAACCAGAGTTCTAAATAAACTAGTAGACGATTTTTAAACAAGTAGTTTGTTCATTATAGGCATGCTGTCTAGGTGCTGAACATTACAAAACTGACTTTATATACTTATTTTATAAACATGATCTCTAGGTGTTGGGGCCACGTTTAAACAGGGTAGCCTAAGAACTGTCCAAAATGAAGATTCATTCAAAGATTTCGAGAAATTGCAGAAATTTCACACAGATATTTTCATCATTGTCATGTTGAGTATGAATCTATTCTAATCCTGTCAAGGAAACATCAATAAAGACACTCTAAAATTACCCAATAGAGAGCTCGCCGCTGAAGCGTTAAATGTGCTTCTATTTAGCAAATAGAGTTTGACTGAGATAAAACAGAATCAAAAAGAGCTCTGGCCCGCAATGAAACTAAAATACTTACTCTCATAGACATGGTAGTTACTGATTTTATACGACGTAGGCGTGGTATTAAAGCGAATTCAATATAAGTCCTAAAGCATGGTTTCTAATGCACATAAAAAGATGATCATGAATATTAGGCATAGTTGATAGTAACCTAATGACATGATTTCTAAACAGACGTGAGGTATGCAAAAGTTAGAAGGCATAATTTTAGAACAAATGATATAATGCACCTATAAACATGTTTTCTAGTATGCCAAACAATCCTAAGAGCATGGTTTTTGATGCAAGAAAATAGTCATAATAATCCTAAGAACATGATTTCTAATGCAAGAAAATAGTCATAATAATCCTAAGGGCATGATTTCTACCCGGTTTTCCCAGAAAAATTATATAAAAAATCCCTCCCTTTTTACTAATATCCCCAATATCTGTTTTACAAGAATTATTATTACACACCATAAATGAATTGCAGAAATAAATAATGTTAAACTATAGGGAGCCTGATGTAACGACCCGGTCGGTCGTTTCGTAGAATTTGCACTGTTATTCCTGTTTTTGCCTTGTCATAGGTTGATTATACTGTTTATGATATTTTAGAGTCGGTGGGCTCGGGTTTGTAATGATTATAGAAGAAATTAATACACTTAGTCTCTAAAAGTAGTTTTAGAGTTAGAAAAGTCAAACGAGAGTTGACTTATTGGTAAACGGCCTCGGAATGAGGATTTTATGGTTCGGATAGCTTTGTTAGGTGATTTGGGACTTAGAAGTGTGTCCGAATTATTTTTGAGATGTCCGGTGTAGAATTAGGCTTGAATTGGCGAAAGTTAGTTTTTGGAGATTTTCGGTCGGCAGTGGAAAATAGGCTATCGGGGTCGGAATGGAATTCAGTTGAAACAGGTTCGTAATGTCATTTTGGATATGTCTGCAAAATTTCAGGTCAATCGGAGTTGTTTTGGATAGTTTCGGTGTCGTTGGTGGAATTTAGGAATTTTAAAGTTCATAGGCTTGAATTTGATGTGATTTTGGTATTTTGGTGTTGTTTTTGGTGTTTAGAAGACTAAGTTCGAATTATGTTATGGGACATGTTGGTATATTTGTTGAGATTTCCGAGGGCCTCGGGTGGATTTCGAAAGGTTAACGGATCAATTTAGACTAGAAGAAAAGTTGTTGCATTTTTATCACAGCAGCATGAACAATAACTCGGATGAACAGTAACTCGGGTGAACAATAACTCGGATGAACAGTAACTCGGGTGAACAGTACTCAGGTGAAAAGTACTCGGGTGAACAGTAAAACGCGTGAACAGTATTTAAATAAACCATTCGCGACCATTAAACCCTTTCACACCATTTTTGAACGGGAAAAGAGCTTTGAGGCGATTTTGAAGAGAGAAAATCATTGTTCTTCATTGAGGTAATGATTTGGACCCTAAAACGCGATTATTTGTGATTAAGGAATAAAATATCAGTGTTTAATTCATGAAAATCAGTAGAAAAAGGTGGAGTTAGGGCTTGAGATTATGAGACTTTCTAGGGATGATTTGAGGGGTCAAACGAACTCCGATATTTGAGTTCTTTATATGTACAGACTCGTGAGATGATGAAGAACATTTTGGTATAAAGTTTGTCGAGTTCCAGGATGCGGCCCCGCGGGTCGGGTTTTGATTGATTTCGGGTTTTGTGCTTAAAATCGATATTTTTCAATTGGAATTCATTCCTTTAGCATAATTTGATGATAAAAATCTGAACTTGGTATATTTGGAGCACTCGGAAGTTGATTTGAGAGGCAAGCGTGTTGCAGAGTAGATTTTCGGGCTAGTTCGAGGTAAGTAATGTCTTTAAATCCTATCCTGAGGGTATGAAACCCCAGACTTTGCATCCTTTCAAGGTTTTGGAGTGCACAAATTGGGAATTTGGAAATATATTACTTTTTAGGCGACTATTGAGTCGCAAAATCGCTTTTAAAGCCAATGCTTAATAGTATTGATATATTTTTGATATATTTGGGTTGTAAGCCATGTTTGGGGCCTAGTGCCGATCTGTTTAACACCTTGGGGGCTATTTTACTGATATTCCTTACTAGATATGTTATGATTTTTTACTCAGTCCTTCTTGATAATTGTTTTGACACTCAGAGTATGTTGATATTATTTCTTGAAAATTAAATACTATTTTTGGGTCGAGAACCCGGTATATTTATGGCCCGAGTGTCATATTGAGAGTGTCTGACTGAGTGAGGCCGAGAGCCTATATTGTGAGGATGTTATGATATGAGAGAGTCCGAGTTCCTGAGAGTGATTGATGCCATGATTTGGCTTATTTATAGCGCTTGGGCTGAAGGAGCCCCTCTGGAGTCTGTACACACCCCCAGTGAGCGCAGGTACCTACTGAGTGTGAGTGCCGAGTGACGAGTTATTGGGAGGCATGAATGATTCTGAGGTGCTGAGTGACTGTTACAGAGAGATGGTGGGGTGCTGAGGGAATATTTACGAGTGGTGATTATGGCCTGAGGGGCAGATGTATGATGATATTTTATTGAGTTTTACCATGATTCACTTTATTTTTCAAACTGATATTTTGAGAGTTTTACCGAGAAATAATGGAAAATATACTTGTTTAAAGAATTTTACAAAAACTGTTTTGAACTTATATACACTTATTTGAACCGTGGTATTTTACTGTTTTGTGGATTGGTGTAATTATGCTGTGTGTTTCTTATTCTTCAGACTGTGATTTATTTTAATTACTACTGAGTTGGCGTACTCATCATTACTCCATGTACCTCTGTGTATAGATCCAGGTACTAGTGCGAAGCAGTAGCCATATTCGCTCGTTATCAGCAGCATTTACGGGATTTCGAGGTAGTTGTCCAGCGTCCACAGCTTCTTCATTTCCCTTCCTTATCAGTATTAGCATTTGATTCCTAGACATTGTTTATGACATTAGCATAGTTAGTTAGTTAGTTAGTTTTATTTCTTAGATGCTCGTGACCATGTTGACTCCAGTCCTGGGGGAATTGTTTAGATAGTGATTATTTTATATTTGTTTAAAGACTTAGAAAATTTTCATACTTGCTATGCTGATATTAAATGATATTGCGATATTTGATTAAACTAAGTGTGTAGTTATGTGATGGTTGGCTAGCCTAGTTCCACGATAGGCGCCATCACGGCCTGTCAGGATTTGGGGTCGTGACAAGTTGGTATCAGAGCTCTAGGTCACATAGGACTCAACGATCATGAGCAGGTTTAGTAGAGTCTTGCAGATCGGTACGGAGACGTATTTACTTATCTTCGAGAGGCTGCAGAACCCTTAGGAAACATTCCACATTCTTGAATTCTTGTCGTGTGAATCCATTTTATTCAGCCAAAAGCGTAACTCTTTGAATTCCTTTCATGTATTCGAATGCGCACGCGAGCGTTTGGTATCAGTTGTGCGTCGTCGGCTTGTGACTTCCATGGATGATATGTGATTTTAGCATGTTGATAATGGGCCAGTCTGGAGGACTTGAGGCCGGATTCTGTCTGTGACTTGAGTGCTGAGATTTCGTTTGTGTGAGCATACGTATTCGGGGACTTATATGTCCGTTGGTGTCCTTATTGATGGAACTTTGTGACTAGATGACTACATGGTGAGTGTTATTGATAGTTAGATGTGTTCAGGTTGTTTGATTGTGACAAAAATAGATTAGCGGGAGATGTAGCAAGAATCATTGAGTAATCGACTTCAGTCTTAAGTTAGAATATGGCCTCGAGCTGTGAGTGTAGTGAAGGACCTCTCATGTTGTTTAGATGTGGAGTGAACTGGATCCTTCAGTTGTGTTATGAGTTCTGGTGATGTCTTTTGGGCTGTCCAATGCCCCAACAACGTTCACATATTTGATTGACGGTGTATTCAGCCGTGTTTTAACTCCTTTGTTATTGTATTTATTGATGGCATCCTGTCGTACTCTCGTAGCCAGGGGCAACATACTCATCAATTGATGATGGTATTATGAGGATATAGGGAGGAGAAGCTTTGTGCTAAGTTCTTCAAGTGTGAATGTTTGGCTCAGTTCAGTAGCATTCTTGGGACACGTGGTGTCCAGTGAAGGTATCCATGTGGTCAGACAAGTGTATGTAGAGCCTCCAGAAGCTCAAGATTTCCTTGACCAAAACTCCAGTGTTGGTATTGCCATCAACTTCCGGTTCTTATACCGCTTAATGGGATGTCTCGAGGGCAGGCAGTGGTTGTGTTCTAATGTAGGAAGGTATAGTGATTGTGTGATAGCTATGATTTTCAGAAGTGTATTGGGAGATATCATTTTGAGGTTAATCAGGCAGGGGTATCTCCTACAGGTTGTTCTGAGGGGGGTGGCTCTTATGTTTATCTGTAGTGAGTTCTCTCTATCAGTAAATGATGTATGTTGTAATTTAAGTTTAGATCACTTGAGGGAGTTGGCATGACCATTACGATGGTGAATACAAGATTTTCATACGATTTGAGGGTTAGATGGTTTGGGTCATATGAGCTTATGGAGGATTTAGTTGAACCTCACCACAGTATGGTGGCAGTGATAGTGTATGGGCATCGTGAGTTAGTGTTTGTCTTGATCTTTGGCTTTGAGACAAGTGGTGGAGTCCGCTAATGATAAGTTGATTACACGATTATGTGTTGTATTGGATTCGGTTCGAGGTATATTAGTGAATTAGCTATGACCTGCAGAGGTGGAGTCTGGTAATGACTCGAGTAATGGTATTTCTTCGATACAGGTTGTAATGTACTTTACGGAGAATGGAATTTATTGAATGATTGATTTGTACTTGAAAGTGTAGTGTGTGCAATGTGTGAGTGTGTTTGTTGCTTCAAATGTGTGGATCACTTTCCTAGTATGAGGTTTGAAAGCGGGGTCAGGTCATTCTGTTTACTTGGTCAGTGTAATTGATATTGCGTAGAGTGAATGACGTTCGATAATGGTTCATACGGATTCTAGGTTATATGTAGCGTGATGATCTTCAAGGTGTGAAAGGGGCTAGAACTGAGATTTACGGGGAAGGTGTCAAGGCTTGTGGTGTATTTGCATTATCATTGAATCTATCCATCAGTATCGGGAAAGTGAAGGTAATGACTTTAAATTCGCAGGAAGTATCTTCTGGGTGAGTAGTTCTAATGTGGTGCTTTGGGGATAATTGAGAGAGTATTCAACGGCTTATGAGCCTAAGACGGTCTATTTTATGCTCGGGTTTCGTGTGGTGAGTATGGATTGAGAATTTCGGTATCAATTCGAAGGTAAGTCAGAAAGAACTTGAATGAATAGGACAGCTTGGTAGTAGGTCGAATCGGCATGATAAACGATGAGGGATATATAGTTCTGTGGGTGTTATGAAGTAATGAGTTGTTACAGGTGTTTCTTAGAAATTCTCTTAGGATTTGGTGGCATGCGTAGCTTGGTTGAGTTAGAAGGATTCAGTCTTGACGGTTTGGTGTTGTACAAATGGGATTCGGAGAGTTCTTGAGGGGTTTCTACCATGGTTAGAGATGTATATTTTCTACTGACGTGAGGGCCATGTGATGTATAGTGATTTTTCTTCTAAATTGGATCGATGGAAAGTTCGTGGCTAGTTGGGTACGTAGTTGTTTGTGGCTCGGAATGGTGCATGAAGTTCTCATATTTATCATAGGATTGCATGGAGTATGCGGTATCTTGTGTATAGTGAAGATTAGCACCTGTGAGGTCACAGTTCAGTTCTGGAAAGAAGGTCAGCACTGGCAGTTTCAGATGACTAGGTAAAGGATACCACTATTGGGTGGCTTGATGAGGGTATACATTCAGAAAGGGCAATGTGTCGAGTTAAGGGTGTTTCATTGGTGTTACGTCGCTCTTTTGTTGGATCACTACGGATATTCAAGGTTGCTTGGTGTCACGGGAGAATTTTAGGGGTATCCCTCGTGGAATGATTGAGTATCAGGGATGTGTTATATATTCGAGTGGTGAAGTGGAGATCAGATATAGTAATTTGTGCGCACCAGGGACTTTGAGACTGGGAGTTTTCATAAACAGATTGTTTTTGTAGTTGTGAACTACGACGATGCAAGCAAAGCTAGTCAGATGTTAGTATATTTCATGATTCAGTTATTATGAACATTTGGAGAGTTATCTACCTGTTGTGGAACACCAGATTTGACTTAGAGTTATTGGTAGGCCAGTAGGGGTGTGTGTTCGGCACCGAGTCGGAATTGTTGACTCCGAATTGCTATTGTTGAGGGATGTACCATTCGTTTGTCATTGAGCTTATTCGTATTTTGGAGTGATCTATGAGTTACCATTCGGTGTTTCGAAGAGTTGTGATCATTGGCTATATATGCATAGGGTGCGGTTCTATTGGGGCTTTATAGCGAGATTTGAGTAAGGTAAGTAATTGGGTGTTGCAGGATTGATACGTGTTGGTTATGTTCTTTCTGGTTCGGGTGGCATTGTATCATCCGATTTCCCCGTGGTTATGGAAATTCACTTTGAGTAATTGATGTCGAATTTCGCATGGTTATTGATTTTGAGCAAGGTGTCTTGGAGTGTTTCATGTGGTCCAGCGATTGGATGGGATCACGCTTTGTAGCAGAGTTATGTAGAGGTAGGCTTCTTGGTGTCAGACTTGGGTGATATGTTTTCACGATGTGTATCATGTTGTTAGCATGATGGGTAATGGTAAGAGTCAATGGCAGGATAGTCCTCTCGTGTGAGTCTTCTTTATTTAATGAATTGAACTCTTGGGATGTTGTTATTGAGTGCACGAGCTGCACAAGTTATGGCTCCAGGTGGTATTGATGTTGATCGGACGAATGGTTTCTGGTTTCTACGTGTCTCTTTCGTCATCGACAGTATCTGGAAGTGTTAGAGCGAGGCATGGTTTGATAAGAGGGTATGTACCGGTATTGAGTTGTTTGAACAACTATTGTGGTTAGGAGTTATCGTTATGGGTGGTTGAGCCACGCGGTATATTATGTGATTTCATCTTGGGTTACAGATATGGTTTGATACAGCGTGTTCAGACTATTTCAGCTTATAGTCGTGGAAATTTGAACTTGTAAATTATTTCAGAAGTGGAAACTTGGTTTTACGGTTTATGGGTCAAGATTGGATTTCGAAATTTCAACCGTGTTGCGCTATTAGACCTATATGGGGTAGGGTGACGTGGGATCACCTCCGAATATGTGCATGGTAGGTTACACAGCAATTTTGGTGGTGTTTGGAACAGCTCTAGGCACGTTCGAGGACGAACACATGTTTAAGTGGGGGAGAATGTAACGACCCGGTCGGTTGTTCCGTAGAATTTTCACCGTTATTCCTGTTTTTGCCTTGTCATAGGTTGGTTATACTGTTTATGATGTGTTAGAGTCGGTGGGCTCGGGTTTGGAATGATTATAGAAGAATTAAGACACGTAGTCTCTAAAAGTAGCTTTAGAGTTAGAAAAGTCAATTAGGAGTTGACTTATTGGTAAAGGACCTCGAAATGCGGATTTTATGGCTTGGATAGCTTTGTTAGGTGATTTGGGACTTAGGAGTGTGTCCGGAATATTTTTGTGATGTCCGGTGTAGAATTAGGCTTGAATTGGCGAAAGTTAGTTTTTGGCGATTTTCGGTCGGCAGTGGAAAATAGGCTATCGGGGTCAGAATGGAATTCCGAAAGTTGGAACAGGTTTGTAATGTCATTTTGGATATGTCTGCAAAATTTCAGGTCAATCGGAGTTGTTTTGGATAGTTTCGATGTCGTTGGTGGAATTTAGGAATTTCAAAGTTCATAGGCTTGAATTTGATGTGATTTTGGTGTTTTGATGTTGTTTTTGGTGTTTCGAAGGCTCGACTAATTTCGAATGATGTTATGGGACGTGTTGGTATATAGTTGTTGAGATTTCCGAGGGCCTCGGGTGGATTTCGAAAGGTTAACGGATCAATTTAGACTAGAAGAAAAGCTGCTGCTTTTTTTCACAGCAGTATGAACAGTAACTCAGGGGGAACAGTAACTCGGGTGAACAGTAACTCGGGTGAACAGTAACTCAGGGGGAACAGTAACTCGGGTGAACAGTACTCGGGTGAACAGTAAAATGCGTGAACAGTATTTAAATAAACCCTCAGCGACCATTAAACCCTTTTACACCATTTTTGAACGGGAAAAGAGCTTTGAGGCGATTTTGAAGAGAGGAAATCATTGTTCTTCATTGAGGTAAGTATTTTGAACCCTAAAACTCGATTATTTGTGATTAAGGAACTAAATATCAGTGTTTAATTCATGAAAATCAGTAGAAAAAGGTGGAGTTAGGGCTTGAGATTATGAGATCTTCTAGGGATGATTTGAGGGGTCAAACGAACTCCGATTTTCGAGTTCTTTATATGTACGGACTCATGATATGATGAAGAACAGTTTGGTATAAAGTTTTTCGAGTTCCAGGACGTGGGCCCGGGGGTCGGGTTTTGACTGATTTCGGGTTTTGTGCTTAAAATCGATATTTTTCAATTGGAATTCATTCCTTTAGCATAATTTGATGATAAAAATCTGAACTTGGTAGATTTGGAGCACTTGGAAGTTTATTCGAGAGGCAAGCGTGTTGCAGAGTAGCTTTTCGGGATAGTTCGAGGTAAGTAATGTCTTTAAATCCTGTCATGAGGGTATGAAACCCCAGATTTTGCATCCTTTCACGGTTTTGGAGTGCACAAATTGAGAATTTGGAAATATATTCCTTTTTAGGTGACTATTGAGTTGCGAAATCGCTTTTAGAGCCTATGCTTAATAGTATTGATATAATTTTGATATATTTGGGTTGTAAGCCATGTTTGGGGCCTAGTGCCGATCTGTTTAACCCCTTGGGGGCTATTTTACTGATATTCCTCACATGATATGTTATTATTTTTCACTCAGTCCTTCTTGATAATTGTTTTGACGCTCAGAGTATGTTGATATTATTTCTTGAGAATGAAATATTATTTTTGGGTCGAGAACCCGGTATATTTATGGCCCAAGAGGCATATTGAGAGTGTTTGACTGAGTGAGGTCGAGAGCCTATATTATGAGGATGTTATGATATGAGAGAGGTCGAGTGCTTGAGAGTGATTGATGCCATGATTTGTCTTATTTATAGCGCTTGGGATGAAGGAGCCCATCTGGATTCTGTATACACCCCCAATGAGCGCAGGTACCTACTGAGTGCGAGTGCCGAGTGACGAGTGATTGTGAGGTGCTGAATGACTGTTACAGAGAGATGGTGAGGTGATGAGGGAATATTTACGAGTGATGATTATGGCCCGAGGGGCAGATGTATGATGATATTTTATTGAGTTTTGACCATGATTCACTTCATTTTTCAAACTGATATTTTGAGAGTTTTACCGAGAAAATACTGGAAAATATACTTGTTTTAAAGAATTTTACGGAAACTGGTTTGAACTTATATACACTTATTTGAACTGTGGTATTTTACTATTTTGTGGATTGGTGTAATTATGCTGTGTGTTTCTTATTCTTCAGACAGTGATTTATTTTCATTACTACTGAGTGGGCGTACTCATCATTACTCCATGTACCTCTGTGTACATATCCAGGTACTAGTGCGGAGCAGTAGCCATATTCGCTCGTTATCAGCAGCATTTACGGGATTTTAAGGTAGCTGTCCAGCGTCCGCAGCTTCTTTATTTCCCTTCCTTATCAGTATTAACATTTGATTCCTAGACATTGTTTATGACATTAGCAGAGTTAGTTTTATTTCTTAGATGCTCGTGACCATGTTGACTCCAGTCCTGGGGGAATTGTTTAGANCCTAATACTAAATGATATTGTGATATTTGATTAAACTAAGTTTGTAGTTATGTGATGGTTGGCTAGCCTAGTTCCACGATAGGCGCCATCACGGTCTGTTAGGATTTGGGGTCGTGACACCTGAATAGAGGCCCAAAGTGAACCTGGAAGAACCAAGCCTTCAAACAGTCCAAAGTACCATATCTCATATTGTCCAGGAGAGGGTATCCTGGTGCGTCAAAGTTCCCAAGGGCCTCAGGAACCCCTGGCAATGCTCACACCAAGACCTTTTTAAAGAGTAGTAATCTTTGTGCAGTGTGGAAGGGCCAGCCCTAGTGTTCCAGAGTTCGTAGGAATCTCATGGATTCCTAGGCAGTACACACACTGGAGGGGCAGAATCCTAAGTATTCTAAGAGTAGGAGTGAGAGTGCTATACATAGTAGGAATAACTTTAGGAAAACAGACCAGAAGTAGAGATAGTTCAAAAGTGAAAATACTTTAGGAATGGAAATAGTTTAGAAAACGTATTAGGAGTGAAAAACAGTTTGAAAACATTCTAGGAAAAGAAAGGTTCAACAAACAACAACAAGTAGGAACACAGTCACAAAGCTTCATATTGCCCAGATTCAACTTTGTTTGCTAATTAACTCTAGATGAACATATGGCATGCTGAGAACAAACAATTACACAAAGGGAGCAGGGGTTGGGAACACAAGAGGTCTGAATCACGAGCACATAGGAAGAAGGTGATAGGAAAGCTGCTAGTTAATAGGGACATAGAGCAGGCATGGGTAGATTAACATTCTACAACAGCCAAGTTCACAACAACATACTGACTTAGAGTCTAGACAGGAACAACATAGGTCTAAATGCTAAAGTAGTTATGTTAACTAGTAGCTATAGACAGTAAAACATAGAAACTAAGTGTAGGAATGGTCATGCTATGGATTTAACTACATAGAATTCGTTATACCAATTTAGACTGAACAATAGGAGTCTGAAACACAAAGTAAGCACGCTGGTTGAAGGAAGTAAACAGGAGAGATGGAAGTACTCAAACTGAAATAAACATGCTGATCAAAGCAGTAGACAAGAAAGAGTGAAACTTAAGCATGCTGATCAAAGCAGTAAACAAGAAAGAGTGAAACTTAAACATGCTGATCAAAGCAGTAAACAAAGTTAACTATGCAGTAGTTACACTAGTACAGAAGAGACATGGCCTTGACAGAAGTAAAGCAACAAAGAGCACACAGATTTGAACTTCATAGTATAATGAATGGCATTAGGAGTAGAAACATACCAGTTAAGGAAGCAAAAACAGAAGGTAAATTAGGCAGGATTCAACAGTCTAGCCTTAGCTTTCAGTCGGCTAGACAAGCAATGAACACAAGTAGCAGAGAGATGAGAGTGAAGTTTTTTGTGTGTGTATGTGTATGTTTGAATTGTTGTTCGTGTATTTAAGAGGCAGAATGAGAGTGTATATATAGCACTTAGGGAGTAAAACAAATAAGGTAAAGAGAATCACAGTTCAATCAATTAGAATCAATAAGCCAATTTTGGAATCAATTCCAATTGAGACCGGAAAAGACCCCTTTAATTGGAGAGAGTCAGTTAACGGTCAGAACTGGGACTAAATTAAGGTAATAAATCAACACCATACCATTTAGGGAGTCAGTAAAATCCCCAAACTACTGATAACTAATTAAGGCAAGCATAGTTAGTCAAAATAGGGAAACAAGTAAAATTCCTGAGAATACTGATTCTAATAAGAGAGAATTATTCAAATTCCCTAAATAGAATCAATTAAGTAAAATCTCACAAAATACTGGATTCAATCAGGAAACCTGGTTCGAATCCTTAATAGAAACCAGTTAAGCACAAAATCCCAAAGAATACTGGATTTAATTAGGAAAACCATTCAAATCCCTAAATAGAATCAGTTAACACGACTGGTTCACAGAAGTAAACATAATAATTGAAAATTATTGAAGAAATCAGTGTTACCATCATAAACATCTAGGGTTCGAGCATACATATGGAAATTAACAAAAACACGTAAAAAGATGACTATATTAAACGTTTGAAAGTAGAAAACCCCTTTGAAGAAGAGTCTGGGAAAAACCCTAATTTCAGAAAGAGTGCATAAAATCGAAGCAATTAACTAAAATAAAAGATTTTCAAAGGAAAACACCCGATAATACTCGAATCATTTCAGATCTACAAAGATCTGAATAAATTCGAAGACTAGTGAAACTAGGGTTTTCATAAAAAAATAGAGATAAAGAAACTCGGTCAAAAACCCATAGATTCAAACTAAAAATAGGAGGAGATTTGTGCTCACAAACGAGAATGGCCTGAGACAGGCCAGTAAACAAGTTTCAAGCAAGAACTGGTTGGATCTCCACGAGATCTTCTCAAGGATCCATGTAATCAAACAGCCAGGGGGTATATGAGGGTAGTGGTGGTCTGAGAATGCACGGAAACTCCATAGATGGGAGCTTCTCGCTGGTGATGGCGATTAGGGTTAGGGGTGAGTTTGGAGAGAAATGGAGAGGTTAGGGAACTAGTGACGGCGGAAATGAAAGAGTGAGGGGGGGGGGGGGGGGGGTTGGTTTAGGTTAATAAGGTAAGTTTTATTGTGGACCGTTGATCTAAAAGATCAGCGCCCACGATTGAACGGGGTAATTGGGTCGGGCATGTGTAGATTGGGTATGGGGTGGATTGGGCTGGATTTAAGGGATTTGGGCTAATATTTGTGGGGTTAGGTCCGGAAATTAAAGAGATTAAAGAGGGCTATTTGTTAAATACCCAATTAATTGATAAAAAATAATTTATAAAATAATTAACGGATTGTAAAAAATAGTTTTCATGCATAGAAATGTTTTAAAATAATTACTCAATATTTTAGAAATGCAACAAGCTATTTTCTGGTAAAATAATGTAATAATGCATACATGGGCTATAATTGCATAGTTATTGCAATTATAACCCAAAATATAAATGTGGCTATTTGTGAAATGATTAAAGCTTAGTATAAATATAAATAGTAAAATTAAGTCATGAAATTGTTATAAATTCATTTGTGATGCAATTAGTAATTATTTATATAATAAAATAATGGGATAAATTAGTAAAAATCCCTAAAAATGCATAAATTATGAGAAAATATTAGTTGATGCTCATGTACTATTTTGAAAGTATATATATGCATTTTTAAAATAATATAGGAAAAAATTGGATATCAACACTAACTGCCTCGCCAAAAACTCGTGCGGCGAAATCTGATTCTCACCGTCCTCGACGCCAAAGTCATCGTCGATGTCACTTCTCCGATTCTCTCTGTACTCATCCTTCATTATTTTCGACCAATCCGACACGTTTACCGACAAGAAAGCCGCCACCCTTACTCCAGTACTGGTTCGGTCACTTTTTGATACTGATTGCTTCCGAGAAATTTTATACAAAGCATCTTGATAATATTTACACTAATCACTATTATAGTAAAAATTATCTATAATCAACTTTTAAACAATTTGATATTATAGATTTTTTAACTCAAATTTTTTGAAGCTTCTAGGTTTTGTGTCAGATCCAAAAAAAATTACTCAAATTCGACTGGGTCGTATCTTCAATTGTTGGAAACTGTTTTGCGAGCTTGAATTCGAAGCTTGGGGAGTTTTGGCAACTGATTTGAGTGTACCCGGACTGAAATCCCAGTTGAAAATCAAGCTTCTTAGATCTGCAAAATTCGAATATCTTGGTTGTATTGTTTCTATTAACTTTTGAATTGATTTATTGGTTGTTTTCCGGTCCAAAAGCTCAATTTACGCAGTCAAGAACTTCTCGCTGGTCTCTTGCTCCGGCAAAATCGATCTAAAGTTTGGGGAAGCTGTGTATCATACCAGCTCAAGAAACACTAATTATTCAATGGTGCATCTTCGAGGTTTATTTGAACTGTTCATAATTTCCCCCTATTCTCTTGGTTCCGTGGGTGTTTGTGTGTTTTGCGAGTAACACTTTTGTGGCTGTTTGGCGGTGGTAGGGAGGTGCACACACACAAGCAGTAGAGAAGCAACTATACGCCGGGTTTTGCAGCATCGAGAGTATACCAAGTAGAAAGTTCCAGGTTCTATTCGCGGGAATTGGTACCTCCCGCCTCCTGTTTCTCTGTATTCGGTGTTAATTGCTTTGTTGTTGCAATATTTTATACTAGTCTAGTCAATATAGTTGTGGGCTTGTAGTTACTATTTGCTCCTTTTGTTGTTTTGTGTGGTATTTTATTTATTTTTTATTTTTTATTTTTTATTTTTAGACCTTCGTAGGTTTAGAGACTGTGGTTTGTAATGGTAGAGTAGGGCCATGTCCTCGGGGAGGACGGGTGGTCAGGAGGGGGGTAGCGCAAGGGTCAGGGGGTGGGACGGGGCCCAAAGGGGGTAAAGGGAGCAAGATCGCCTGTAGGTTGAGAATTGGATCGTGGAATATAAGGACGTTGACGGGTAAGTCTATAGAGCTGGCGAAGATTCTCCAGAAGTGGAGGGTCAATATAGCGTGTGTGCAGGAGACTAGGTGGGTAGGATCGAAGGTGAGGGATGCAGATGGGTATAAATTGTGGTTCTCCGGAGGCGTGAAGGGCAAGAACGTAGTGGGAATTTTGGTGGATAGGGAGCTCAAAGAGTCGGTGCTAGAGGTTAGGCGGGTGAACGACAAATTGATGGCGATTAAGGTAGTAGTTGGAGGGAGCACCCTGAATGTCATCAGCGTTTACGCGCTGTAAACGGGCTTGGACGAGGACGTTAAAAGGCGCTTCTGGGAGGCGTTGGATGAGGTGGTGCGGGGTATTCCGCCTACAGAGAAGTTATTCATAGGAGGGGATTTCAATGGTCATATTGGGTCGTCTGCTGGTGGCTATGATGAGGTGCATGATTTCTTCGGCTTTGGTGATAGGAACGGGGGTGGTACCTCACTGTTAGATTTCCCTAGAGCTTTTGAGTTGGTAATCGTGAACTCTATGTTTCCGAAGAGGGAGGAACATTTGATTACTTTCTGGAGTATGGTGGCTAAGACTCACATTGACCATCTCCTCCTCAGGAGGTGTGATAAGGGGTTGTGCGAGGATTGCAAGGTGATCCCGAGTGAGAACCTCGCGACTCAACATAGGCTCCTAGTGATGGACGTCGGTATCTTGATGAAGAGGAATAAGAGGTTTGTACGGGATCAGTCGAGGATCAGGTGGGGAGCTTTGTCTAGGGATAATGCGCGGGAGTTGGAGGGGCGACTGGCGACTATGGGTGCCTCGAATAATGGCGGGGACGCTAACTCTATGCAGACGGCGACATCAGAATGTATAAGGGAGGCAGCGAGAGAGGTGTTGGGAGTTTTGAAAGGTTACTCTGGCGTGCACCGAGGCGACTGGTGGTGGAATAACGTAGTCCAAAGTAAAGTGGAAGACAAGAAAGCGGCTTACATTAAGTTAGTAGAGAGAACCGACGAGGATCATAGGAGAGCAAACAGAGAAAGATATAAGGAGGCTAGGAAGGAGGCAAAATTAGCAGTCACAGAGGCTAAGACTGCTACATTTGGTCGGCTCTATGAGGAACTTGGGGGCAAAGGTGGGGAAAAGAAGTTATTTTGGTTGGCCAAAGCGAGAGAGAACAAGGCTTGTGACTTGGATCAAGTGAGGCACATCAAAGACAAGGACGGTCGAGTATTTATGGAAGAGGCCCAGATTAGGCAAAAATGGCAGTCATACTTTCATAAACTTCTGAATGAGGAGGGGGATGGAAACATTGTGTTAGGTAAATTGGGGAACTCTAAGAGCCACCGCGACTTTAGGTATTGTAGGCGCATTAAGGTTGAGGAGGTCCTGGATGCGATGGGCAACATGAGTCGGGACAAAGCGACAGGACCAAATGAGATTCCAGTAGAGTTTTGGAGATATGGGGGTAGAGCAGGCTTGGAGTGGCTGATTGGGTTGTTTAACATTATCTTCATCAGGACGAAGAGGATGCCTGATGAGTGGCGGTGGAGTACAATGGTTCCGGTGTACAAGAACAAAGGTGATATCCATAATTGTAACAACTATAGGGGTATCAAGTTACTATGTTATACTATGAAAGTTTGGAAGAGGGTGGTGGAAGGGAGGATAAGGAGGGCGATGTCTATATCGGAAAACCAGTTCGGGTTCATGCCGGGTCGATCTACTACGAAAACTGACCACCTTATTAGGAGGTTGGTGGGACAATACAGGGATAGGAAGAGGGATTTGCATATGGTGTTTATTGACCTAGAGAATGCGTATGACAAGGTCGCCGGGGACGTCTTTTGGAGATGTCTGGAGGTGAAAGGTGTGTCGGTGGCTTACATTAGGGCAACAAAGGATATGTATGATGGAGCTATGACTCGGGTTTGGACTGTGGGAGGTGACTCTGAGCCTTTTCCGGTAGTTATGGGGTTACACCAAGGATTTGCGCTCAGCCCGTTCTTATTTGCCCCGGCGCTCGTC
Source organism: Nicotiana undulata (assembly GCA_005239495.1). Classification (NCBI taxonomy): domain Eukaryota; kingdom Viridiplantae; phylum Streptophyta; class Magnoliopsida; order Solanales; family Solanaceae; genus Nicotiana; species Nicotiana undulata. The sequence goes on from ML252072.1 coordinate 70,220, forward strand.
GCACTGACACACCATACCCAAGGAGATGTGCCATGGTGTATGTTGTTCGCTGATGATATAGTTCTGATTGATGAGACGTGATGCAGAGTTAGGGAGACTAGAGGTATGGAGGCAAGCCCTGGAGTCTAAAGGTTTCAAGTTGAGTAGGACTAAGACAGAATATGTGGAATGTAAGTTCAGCGACATGACGGGGGAAGCGGGTGTGGAAGTCAGGCTTGACTCACAAGTCATCCTCAAGAGAGAAGGTTTTAAGTACGTAGGGTTAATTATCCAGGGTGATGGGGAGAAAGAAGGTGATGTTACTTACCATATTGGGGTGGGATGGATGAAATGGAGGTTAGTGTCTGGAGTCATGTGTGACAAGAATGTGCCACTGAAACTCAAAGGTAAGTTCTATATAGAGATGGTTAGACCGGCCATGTTGTATGGGGTTGAGTGTTGGCCAGTCATGAATTCACATATCCAGAAGATGAAAGCAGCAGAAATGAGGATGTTGAGATGGATGTGTGGGCACACTAGGCTGGATAAGATTAGGAATGAAGATATTCGCGAGAGGGTGGGTGTGGCTCCGGTGGACGACAAGATGCGGGAAGCGCGACTGAGATGGTTCGAACACGTGCAAAGGAGAATCCTAGATGTCCCGGTTAAGAGGTTTGAGTGGTTGGCTTTGGAAGGTATGAGAAGAGATAGAGGGCGGCCTAAGAAGTATTGGGCCGAGGTGATCAGACACGACATGGCACGGCTCCAGATTTTCGAGGACATGGATCTTGATAGGAAGGTGTGGATGTCGATCATTAGGGTTGTAGGTTAGGGGGTAGTCGAGCGGTTTTCCCCTTTGTCCCGGTTTCTCACTTTGTACCGACGAGTATGATAATGTTTTGTCTAGCCCTACTAGCGATTTATGTTGTGGTTCACACTTTTTCATAATATTTGTGTTACTGCTTTTCCATTTATTTGTTGTTTCTCACGTTGCTGATATTATTTTTCGGGTTTTGTTGTCACAAATCTATTGTCTCTGAGCCAAGGCTCTCCCGGAAACAGCCTCTCTATCCCCTCCGGGGTAGGGGTAAGATCTGCGTACATTCTACCCTTCCCAGACCCCACTTGTGGGATTTTACTAAGTTTTGTTGTTGTTGTTGTTGTCACGTACTAAAGTCCACGTCTTCTTCATGAATTCGAGCGTCCGGCTCCAAATTGCCTATAATTTTTTGGGCCCATCGGAAACGGCCTAATGAACCCTAGTCAACTTTTTCTTGTTATTTACATTTTAGGGCCATAAAACAGGAATTCATGACGATTTCCAATTTTTCGTTTCCTAATATCCACGCCATCTTCATGATTTCGGCTGATGAGCTTCGAATCGTTTAATTTTTTTTGGGCCCATCGGAAACAATCAAATGAATAATAGTCATTTCTTCTCCATCACTATTCCCATTTTTTGACATTTTAGGGCCATAAAACAGGAATTCCGTACAATTTCCAAATTTTCGTATGTTATAGCCCACACCATTTGCATGCATCTAGGTGAGCGGACCCCAATCGCCTAAAATTTTGTCGGTCCATCAAAAGCGACCTAAGGAACAATACTCATCACTTTGCCATGATTGTTCCTCATTTTTTGGCATTTTAGAACCATAAAGCATGAATTCATGATGATTTCTAATTTTTCGTTTACTAATATCCATGTCATCTTCATGAATTCGAGCGATGGGCTTTGAACTGCTTAAATATTTTTGGGCCCATCAGAAACAATTAAATGAACAATAATCATTGCTTTTCCACAACCGTTCCGCTTTTTTGGCATTTTAGGGCCATAAAACAAGAATTCGCTCAATTTCTAGATTTGTGTGTGTTATAGCCCACGCCATCTGCATGCTTCTGGGCGACCGAACCCGAATCTTCTAATATTTTTTCGGCCCATCAAAAATGACCTAAGAAACAATATTTGTCTCTTCGCCATGATCGTTCCTCATTTTTTTAGCATTTTAGGGCCATAAAACAAGAATTCCGTAGCATTCCCAGATTTTTGTGTGTTATAACTCACGCCATCTACCTGCATCGGGGTGACCGGACCCAAGAATCGCCTTAAATTGTGTTTGTCCATGAAAACGACCTAAGGAACAATAGTCATCGCTTTTCCATGACCTTTCCTCAGTTTTTGACATTTTAGGACCATAAAAATGGAATTTCGCACCATTCCCAAATTTTCATGTACTGTAGCTCACGCCATCTTCATGCATCCGGGCGACTGAACCCGAATCACCTAAAATTTTGCCGGCCCATAAAAAACGAACTAAGAAATAATAGTCATCGCTTAGCCATGACCGTTCATCATTTATTTGGCATTTTATGGCCATAAAGCATGAATTATGCACCATTTCAATATTTTCATGTGTTATAACCCTCGCCATATGCATACATCCAGCCGACCAGACTGGGGCCGTCTAAAATTTTGTCGGACCATAAAAAACGAACTAAAGAACAATAGGCATCGCTTCTCCATGATCGTTCGTCATATTTTGCGATTTAGGGTTCATATATCAAGAATTTCTGCACCATTCCAATATTTTTCCGTGCTATAGCCCACGCCACCTGCAAGCCTTAGGGTGACCGGGTCTGAATCCCCTGAAATTTTGCGGACCCATAAAAAACACCTAAGGAACAATAGCCATTGCTTCGCCATGACCGTTCCTCATTTGTTTGTGTTTTAGGGTCATAAAACAGGAATTTCATATCGTTCCCAGATTTTCGCGTTCTATACCCCACGCCATCTGCATGCAACCAGGAGACAGGACTCGAATCACTTAAAATATTATCGTCCCATAAACAATGGCCTAGGGAACAATTTTCATTTCTTCTCCATGATCGTTCCTCATTTTTTAATGTTTTAGGGCCATAAAATAAGAATTTCGTACCATTCTCAGATTTTCGCGTGTTATAGCCCACGCTATCAGTATGGGCCCGGGCGGACGGACCCGGGATTGGAAAAATTTTGTCGGCTGATCAAAAATTGCCTAATGAACAATAATCATCTCCTCGCCATGATCGTTCCTTATTTTTTGTTGTTTAAGGGTCATAAAACTGGAAATTTTTGCCTGATTCCCGGATTTTTGTGTGCTATAGCCAACGCCTTCTGCATGGGCCAAGGCCCCAAAATCCAGATCACCTAAAATTTTGTCGTACCATAAAAAATGACCTAATAAACAATAGTCACAGCCTCTCCATGATCGTTCCTCACTTTCTAGCATTTTAGGGTCATAAAAATGGAACTCCGCCAGATTCTTATATTTTCATGTGTTATAGCCCACACCTTCTGCATGGGCCCGGCCGAACCCAGATCACCTAAAATTTTGCCGGGCCATCAAGCACGTCCTAAGTAACTATAGTCACCACATCACCATGACCGTTCCTTGTTTTTTAGCGTGTTAGAGCCACAAAATTGAAATTCTGCTCGATTCCTATATTTTCGTGTGTTATAGCCCACCCCTTCTGCAAGGGTCATGGAGGCTAGAGCCAGGTCGACAGAATATTGTCGGGCCATCAAAAAATACCTAAGGAACAATGTTAGCGCCTCACCATGATCGTTCTCATTTTTTGGTATTTTAGGGCCATAAAAATGAATTTCCGCTTGATTCTCAGTTTTTTTAGGTGCTACAGCCTACGCCTTCTACATGGACCTGGACCGCTACACCATCACCTAAAATTATGACAGGACATCAAAATTGACCTTAGAAACAATATTCACCACCTCGCCACGATCGTTCCTCATTTTTTGTGTTTTTGGGACATAAAACTGGAATCCCGCCCGATTCTAAGATTTTCGTGTGCTATAGTCCACGCTTTCTGCATGGGTCCGGGCGACCGAACGTGGATAGCCTAAAATTTTGTTGGGCCATCAATAACAACCTAAGGAACAATATTCATCACCTCTCCCTAACCGTTCCTCATTTTTGGCGGTTTAGGGCCATAAAACTAAAATTTCGTACGATTCATAGATTTTCGTGTGCTATAGCCCACACCTTTTACATGGGCACGGGCCATTGGATCCCGATCACCTAAAAATATTTTGGACCATTAACACGACTTAAGGACTAATAGTCACCGCCTCGCCATGATCGTTCCTCACTTTTTGGCATTTTAGGGCAAAAAATTAGAATTCTGCACGATTCCCAGATTTCCGTGTGTTATAGCCCACACCTTCTACATGTGCCTGGGCGGCCGAACAAGGATCGCCTAAAAATTTATCGGGACATAAAAAATGACCTAAGGAACAATAGTCACCGTCTCTCCATGATCGTTCCTCATTTTTAGGGCCATAAAACTAGAATTTTGCCCGATTCTCAAATTTTCTTGCGCTATAACTCACGCCTTCTACATGGGTCAGGGCCACTGGACCCGGATAGCCTAAAATTTGTTGGTCCATCAAAAAAGACATAAGTAAGAATAGTCATCGCCTAGCCCACGCCTTCTGCATGGGCCCGGGCCGCCGGACCCAAATTACCTACAAAATTTTGTGCCATAAAAAACGATCTAAGGAACAATAGTCACTGCATCTCCATGATTGTTACTCATTTTTTGGCGTTTTAGGACCATAAAACTAGAATTCCGACCGATTCCCAGATTTTCGTGTGCTATAGCCGACGCCTTCTAAATGGGCCCAGATAATCGGACTCGGATCGCCTAATATTTTGCCGAAACATAAGAAATAACCTAAGGAACAATATTCACCTCCTCGCCATGGTTGTTTCCCATTTTTTGGCGTATTAGGACCATAAAACTGGAATTCTGCCCGATTCTCACATTTTCGTGTGCTATAGCCCAAACCTTCGCATGGGCCTGGGCTACCGGACCCGAATCACCCTAAAAATTTGTCGTTCCATCATAAACGTCCTAAGGAACAATATTCACCAGCTCTCCATGACCATTCCTCATTTTTTGCCGTTTTAGGGCCATAAAAATTGGAATTCTGCTCTATTCCCGGATTTTCGTGTGCTTATTGCCCACGCCTCTGCATGGGTCTAGGACGCCAGACTCGGATCGTCTAAAATATTTTTTGGGGCATTAAAAAAGACCTAAGAAACAATAATCACCGCCTCGCCATGACCGTTTTTCATTTTTTGGAATTTTAGGGCCATAAAACAAGAATTCCACCCAATTCTGAGATTTTTGTGCGCTATAGCCCACACCTTCTGCATGGCCCGGCCGACCGGACCTGGATCGCCTAAATTTTTTTTGGACCATCAAAAACGACTTAAGAAAAATAGTCACCGCCTCACCATGCCTATTAAAGGGTCATAAAAATGGAATTTCGCCCTATTAAAAAAGTTTTGTGTGCTAGCCCACTCTTTTTGCATGGGCTCGGGTGACCGAACCCAAATCTCCTAAAATTTTGTTGTACTGTGAAAAATAACCTAAGGAACAATAGTCACCACCACGCCATAACCGTTCCTCATTTTTTGGTATTTTAGGGCCATAAAACTAGAACTCCGCCCAATCCCCTAATTTTCGTATACTATAGCACAAGCCTTCTGCATGGGCTAGGGCGGCCGGACCCGGAAAGCCTAACATTTTGCCATCCCATAAAATGACCTAAGGAACAATAGTCACCGTCTCACCATGACCATTCATCATTTTATTGTGTACTTTAGGGCCATAAAACTGGAATTCCGTCTAATTCCCAGATTTTCCTGTGTTATAGCCCACGCTTCCTACACGGGCTTGGTCTGCCAAAATCGGATCGCCTAAAAATTTTCCGAGCCATCAAAGACGAGCTAAGGAACAATAGTCACCGCCTCTCCATGATCGTTCCTCGTTTTTTGGTGTTTTAGGGCCACAAAACAGGAATTCCGTCTGATTCTCAGATTTTCATGTGCTATAGAGTCTTTAACATGGGCCCGGGCAGTCGGACCCAAATAACCTAAAACTTTTCCATACCATTATAGTCACCTCCTCCCCATGACCGTTCCTCGTTTATTGAAGTTTTAGGGCCATAAAACTGGAATTCCACACGATTCCCAAATTTTTGTGCTATAGCCCATGCCTTCTGCATGGATCCAGGCTGTCGAACCCTGATCGCCTAAAAAAATTTCGGACCATCAATAACGACCTAAGGAACAATAGTCACCGTCTTTCCATGACCATTCCTCATTTGTTGGCGTTTTAGGACCATAAAGCTGAAATTTCGTCTAGTACTAAGATTTTCATATGTTATAGCCCATGCCTTCTGCATGGGCCCGGGCCGCCGGACCCGGATAGCCTAAAATTTTTCCGGGCCATCAATAATGACTGAAGTAACAACAGTCACCGCCTCGCCATGACCGTTCCTCATCTTTTGGCGTTTTAGGGCCATAAAACTGAAATTTCGCCCGATTCCAAGATTTTCGTATGTTATAGTCAGGCCATCAAAAACGACTTAAAAACAATAGTCACCGTTTCGACATTACCTTTCCTTCTTCTTTTGGCATTTTAGGGCCATAAAACGGGAATTTCGCCCTATTCTCATATTTTCATGTGCTATAACCTGCGCTATTTGCATAGAACCTGGCCGCCGGACCCGGATCGCTTAAAATTTTTTCGGGCCATGAAAAATGATCTAAGAAACAATAGTCGCCGCCTGTCCATGAACATTCCGCATTTTTTGACATTTTAGGACCACGAAACTTAATGCCGCCCGATTACCAGATTTTCGTAGGCTATAGCTCGCGCCTTCTGCATGTGCCCGGGTGGCCAGACCCGGATCGCCTAATGTTTTTTCGAAACATAAAAAACAACAAGAATAGTCACCTCCTCGCCATGACCTTTCCTCATTTTGGTGTATTAGGGCCATAAAACTGGAATTATGCCCAATTCTCATATTTTCATATAGCCCACCCATTCTGCATGGGTCGGGGCCGCCGGACCCAGATTGCCTAAACTTTTGTGGGGCGATCAAAAACATCCTAAGGGATAATAGTCACCGCCTCTCTATGATCATTCCTCATTTTTTGGCGTTTTAGGGGCATAAAACTGGAATTCGCCTGATTCCCAATTTTTCATGTGCTTATAGCCCACACCTTCTGCATGGGTCGGGGCCGCCAGACTCGAATTGCCTAAAATTTTCCATGCCATAAAAAACTCCCAAAGGAACAATAGTTACCGCTTCTCCATGACCATTTCTCATTTTTTGGTATTTAGGGCCATAAAACTAAAATTTTGCCCGATTCTCAGATTTTCATATGCTATAGCCCACACCTTCTGCTTGGGCCCGAGCTGTCGAACTCGGTTCACCTAAAAAAAATTCGAGGCATAAAAAATGACCTAAGTAACAATATTCACCTCCTCGCCATGACTATTCCTCGTTTTTTGGCATTTTAGGGCCATAAAACTGGAATTCCGTCTAATTCCTAGATTTTCGTGTGATATAACCCACGCCTTCTGCATGCCGGACCCGGATCGCCTAAAATTCTGCTGGATCATAAAAAACGATCTAAGGACACAATAGTCACAGCTGCGTTGTTGCACCCTATTTTGCACTAGTCAAAACAAGATCAACTTGTGGTTTCTCTGTTGTTGATGAAAGAGAGTCACCGCCTAATATTTAAAGGTATACCTGGGTAAGTATTTAATTACTAAAGGTCATATTCTTTTATAGTCTACTAACTGATGAGATTATGGGTAAAGGTTCTTGTTCTTCTAAGGGGAAGGTGCTAGGCACCCCTTAAAATTTACCTGAGGTAGCTCCATAGGACTTAAACTAGATTTAGGACTAATTGTTTGTACTATGCTTTAACTAGTGTTCAAAAGAGTGTAGCTTACCATATATTAGGGTGTAATACTTATAAATAAAGGGGTGTAGTTTAAAGAGGTATGAGTTTAAAGAAGAGTCTTAGAAAAAAAATGTTAGTATATATATGCTTCAAAAGAGCTTTGAAAGAAAGGATGTTTGGATGAAAATGTTTAAAAGAGAAGCTAAGTTAAAACACTTTGTTCCCTAAAACATAGAAGTTCATATTACTCTAATGAGGTGAAAGTGTTATGAAAATGAACCTAAGATGTATCTTGGTTTTAAATAGTAGGCTTGAAGAAAACGGCTGGAAAGTCTTTGTTTTGAGGCAGCAACACTTTGATTTTTAGAGAGGAGTCGATTCGCTTTTTAGAAAAGTTAAACTCGTGAATCGGTTTTGTTTTTTTATTATGAAAGACGGACTATCGTATTTGTTATGCCTTTAGGAACAATAATCACCGCCTCGCCATGACCGTTACTAATGTTTTGGCGTTTTAGGGTCATAAAACTGGAATTTTGCCCAATTCCTAAAAATTCTTGTGCTATAACTCACGCCTTCTGCATGGGGCCGGGCCGACGGACCCCGTTCACTTAAAATTTTACCGGGACATCAAAAATAACCTAACGAACAATAGCCACTGCCTCGCCATGACTGTACCTCATTTTAAGCATTTTAGGGCCATAAAATTGGAATTCCGCTCAATTCCCAGATTTTCATGTGTTATAGCCCACGCCTTCTATATGGGCCTAGGTCGCCGGACCCAAATCAATTTAAAAAAAATTGGTCTATCAAAAACGACCAAAGAAACAGTATGACTGCCTCTCCATGACCATTCCTTATTTTTTGGCCTTTTAGGGCCATAAAAGTGTAATTCCGCTTGATTCACTGATTTTCGCATGCTATAGCCCACGCCTTCTATATGGGCTCAGGTCGCCGGATCCGGATCAATTAAAATTTCGTCGGTCTATCAAAAACGACCAAAGAAACAATATGACTGCCTCTCCATGCCCGTTCCTCATTTTTTTGGCCTTTTAGGGCCATAAAAGTGTATTTCCGCTTGATTCACTGATTTCGCATGCTATAGCCCACGCCTTCTGCATGGGCCCGAGCTGCCGGATTCGGATCGCTTAAAATTTTGTCGGGCCATTAAAAATTGACTGAAAAATAATAGTCATTACCTCGCCATGACTGTTCTTGACTTTTTGGCCTTTTAGGGCCAAAAACTAAAACTTAGCCCGAATCCCAAATTTTTGTGTGCTATAGACCACACCTTCTGCATAGGCCTAGCTTCCAGACTTGGATCGCCTAAAATTTTGTCGGCTAATTAAAAAGAACCTATGGGAAAATAGTCACTATTTCACCATGATCATTCTTATTTTATGGCATTTTTGGGCCATAAAACTAGAATTCCGTCTGATTCTTAGATTTTCGTGTGCCCACGCCTTTGAAAGGGCCCAGGCCATTGGACTCAGATCGCCTAATATTTTTCTGGACCATCAAAAACGACCTAAGGAGAAATAGTCACTGCCTCACCATGACCGTTCCTCTTTTTTGGCATTGTAGGGCCATAAAACTGGAATTTCTCCTGGTTCCAAGAATTTCATGTGTTATGACATATCCATCTTCATGGGCCCCGATCGCCTTAAATTTTGCCAGGCCAACAAAACGATCAAGAACAATTGTCACAGCCTCCCCATGATTGTTCCTCGTTTTTTGGTATTTTAGGGCCATAAAGTTAAACTTTTACCCGATTCCTAGATTTTCGTGTGCCTGGGCCCAGGTCGTCTGACCCGAATTGCCTACAATTTTGTTGGGACATCAAAAATGACAAAGAACAATAGTCACCGTCTCACCATGATCGTTCCTTATATTTTGGAATTTAAAGGCCATAAAACCATATTCCACCTAATTCCCAGATTTTCCTATGTTATAGCCTATGCATTCTGCATGGATCTGGGCTGCCGGACCCAGATCACTTGAAATTTTTTTGGGCTATAAAAACGACCGACGGAACAATAATCACCGCTTCGTCATAATCGTTCATCATTTTTTTGCATTATAGAGTCATAAAATAGAAATTCCACCTGATTCCCAGATTTTCTTTATGTTATAGCACACGCCTTATGCATGGGCCCGAGCCACTGGACTCGGATCTCTTAAACCTTTGTCGAGCCATAAAAAATGACCTAAGGACAATAATCATGGCATCGCCATGACCGTTCCTCATTTTTTGGTGTTTTACGACCATAAAGCTAGAATTCCGCTTGATTCCCAGATTTTCGTGCGCTATAACCTACGCCTTCTGTACGGGCCCGAGCCATTTGACCCGCATCGCTTAAAAAATTTCCGGACTGTAAAAAACAAGCTAAAAAATAACACGCACCACCTCGCTATGATTGTTCATGATTTTTTGGCATTTTAGGGCCAAAAAACTGAAATTCCGCTCGAATCCCAAATTTTCTTGTGTTATATCCCATGCATGCTGCATAGGCCCAGGTCACCAGACCCGGATCGCCTAAAAATAATTCGTCCAATAAAAAAGAACCTATTGAACAATTCTCACCACATAACCATGACCATCCTTGTTTTTCGGCATTTTTAGGCCACAAAACTGGAATTTCACCAGATTTTTAGATTTTCGTGTGCAATAGTCCACACCCTTGCAAAGGCCCGGGCCAATGGACTCGGATCGCCTAATATTTTTTCGGGCCATAAAAAACGATCTAAGGAACAATAGTCACTCCCTCGCGACGACCGCTTCTCGTTTTTCGGCGTTGTAGGTCTATAAACTAGAATTTCGCCCGGTTCCTAGATTTTCGTGTGTGCCTTCTTAATGGGCTCGGTCTAGCAGACTCAGATCGCCTTAAATTTTGTCAAGCCATCAAAAATGGTCAAGGCACAATAGTCACAGCCTCCCCATGACCGTTCCTCATTTTTTGGCATTTTGGCCATAAAATTGAAATTTCGACCGATTCCTAGATTTTCAATTTGTTATAGCCCACGACTTTTACCGGACCAGGCCGTCAGACCCGGATAGCCTAAAATTTTGCCTCGCGATCAAAAACGACATAAGGAACAATGATCATCATCTCTCCATGATTGCTTCCTCATGTATTAGGAATTTGAGCGCCATAAAACTAAACTTACGGTCGATTCCTAGATTTTCGTGTGCTATAGACCACACCTTTAGCATGGTCCCACGCGACCGGGACCAGATTGCCTAAAATTTTGTCGGGATATCAAAAATGGCCTAAGTAACAATAGTCACCCTATCGCCATGATCGTTCCTCATTTTTTGGTTTAGAGCCACAAAACTGGAATTCCTCCCATTTCCTAGATTTTCGTGTGTTATAGCCCACGCCTTTTGCATGGGCCCAAGCGACCAAACCCGGATCACCTAAATTTCTTTTAAGCATAAAAAATGACCTAAGGAACAGTAGTCACCACCTCGCCATGATCGTTCCTCATTTTTGGCGTTTTAGAGCCATAAAATTGAAATTCTGCCCGATTACCATATTTTCAGGTGTTATAGCCCATGCCTTCTGCAAAGGTCTGGGAAACCGCACCCGGATCGCCTAAAAAATTTCGGAACATAAAAACGACCTAAGGAACAATAGTCATTGGCTTGTCATGATCGTTCCTCATTTTTTGGCATTTTTGGGGCCATAAAACTGGAATGTTGCCTTATTCCCAAATTTTCGTGTGCTATAGATCATGCCTTCTGCATGGGCCCAGTACGCTGGACGCGGATCGCCTAAAATTTTGCGGGCTATCAAAAACGACCAAAGGAGCAATTGTAACCGTCTCGCCAAGATTGTTCCTCATTTTTTGGCGTTTAAGGACTGTAAAACTGTAATTTCGCTTGATTCTCAGATTTTCATGTGTTATAGCCCACGTTTTCTACATAGGCCAGGTCGTCGGACCTGAATCACTTAAGAATTCGGTGGGCCATCAAATACGACCTAAGGAACTATAGTCACCGCCTCAACGTGACCATTCTTCATTTTTGGCGTTTCAGGGCCATAAAATTAAATTTTCGCGCGATTCTTAGATTTTCGTGTGACATAGCCCACCCTTATGCATAGGCCTGGCGGCCGGTCCTAGATCACCTAAAAAAAATTGGGCCCTGAAAAACGACCCTAGGAACAATATTTACTGTCTCGCCATGACTTTTCCTCGTTTTTGGCATTTTAGGGCCATAAAATTAGAGTTGTGTTCTCAAATTTTCATGTGTTATATATAGTCTACGCCTTCTACATGGGCCTCGGCCACCAGACCCGGATCGCGTAAAATTTCTTGATCCATAAAAAATGACCTAAGGAACAATAGTCACCGCCTCGCCATGATTGTTCCTCGTTTTTTTGCGTTTAGGTCCATTAAACTATAATTTCGCCTAATTCTCAGATTTTCTTGTGCTATAGCCCACACTTTCTATATGGGCCCGGGCACTGGACTGTGATTGCCTATAATTTTGTCGGGCAATCAAAAACGATCTAAGGAAAAATAGTCACCGCCTCGCCATGATCGTCCTTCATTGTTTATGCGTTTTAGAACCATAAAACTTATACTCCGCCCGATTCCTAGATTTATTTGTACCGGGCCTAGGTGGCCGGACCCGGATCGCCTAAATTTTTGCAGGACCATAAAAATGACCTAAGGAAAAATAGTCACCACCTCGCCATGATCATTCCTTGTATTTTTGCATTTTTGAGCCCACGCATTCTGCAAGGTCCCGGGATACCGGACCGAAATCGCCTAAAAAATTTCCGGAGCATCAAAAACAATAGTCACCATCTCGCCGTGATTGTTCCTCATTTTTTGGCATTTTAGGGCCATAAAACAAGAATTCTACCTGATTCTCGGATTTTCATGCGCTATAGCTCACGCCTTTTGTATGGGCTCCTTGGATCGCCTAAAGTTATGCCGGGTGTGAGACCCCATGTGTTTTTTTTCTCTTCTCTTACGTAATATACGTAAAGTAGCGTGGTTATATTAAGTATATATGATTGGGTATAGAACATGGGGAGAATAAGACTGAAAATGTGTGGTAATATCAAGGAACTAAACTAAAGCTTTAGGTCAAAGGAATCCCTTAAACAAAGGTTCGTGATTAAAGAAATGGCTCGGGTAGCACCCCGCGCGTTCGGAAGGTTTAAGTTAACTTGCACCTGTGGGATAAGACTAAGAGTGTCTAATATGCTAAGAATAATGTGTTATGAGGTATTATAATATCACACTGGTCACATGTTAAGTTTTGGAGTCAAGCAAGTTGCGAAATAAAGGTCGGCAAAAGTTATCGTAAATTTCTCTAATAAATTTTCTAAACTTTGGGTCAAATGTATCAGATAATTTCTCCAAATATATAAAGAGTTATAGGACCCACAACCTACCAAATCGAAGGTCTACGAATCTAGTTCGCAACCAAAAAAACCTCACATCAAACCGACATCGGAGTAAAACGTTATGACTATTTTACCGCAGACTGTCCGGGCTGAAACCGGGTCGCGAACCGGGTCGGGTCAAACAAGTAGTATAAGTCGGAAAATCCGACTTTTAAGACCCTAAAATATTTCATCTTCGTTCCAAAACAGTGAGAAAGCTAAAGAGAGGGTTCCATGGTGTTCTTGAGTGATTAAGGTGCATTTTTAACGATTTCTATCGTTAAAGTTTGCCCCCGTGCCTAGAAACCTAATCTCTACGCTTTGCAATCGTTTTCCCCTTCTATTAGCTGTGTTTGGAGCTATTTTGGAAGATAGGAATTTGTTGTTCTTGTTGTTTCTTCAAGCTTTATACTTGGTTTGCCAAGGTAATCATCTTCGGACTCTTTTATGATCGTTTTTACAAAGTTCTACGGACGTTTCGTCAAGTTAGGGTCATATGAGAAATCTGCTGATTTAAACTCAATTATGAACTGCTTATAGGTGCGTATAAGCTGCATATATATAGTGTTTGCGAAGCTTAGGACGTAAGGAACAACGTTCGTGAAGGAACTACCGGCATTCAGACGTTCGTTGGAAAGGTATGTTAAGGCTAAGCTTTGTCCTTCTTTTTAGCACGAATTCTGGGAAATTCCTTAGACGTCAAATGTGGTATTTTACTATTCTATTGCTAGAAAGACCTTCTGAGAAAGGCATTGGGATCGTAGCTGAAGTAGTTTCATGATGCTATTAGGTTGATATTCAACTCGTTCGGTTAAATAGGGTATTCGACATCGATATATGTCATTTTGTCGGCTTTCTTAACTATATGTCCATATATATTCTTATTCGTATTTGGGTTGTGTGACTTAAAAATAAAGTCATTTAGTATTTGCGATCAGTCCTTCTTCCTTGTTAAAGTGTATTTTAAAATNTCAATGAGCCAAGATTGGCTAAGTTCTTGTTATGGACTATTATGTTCATAATCACCTTAAGCTTTTTATGAACATCTTCAAAGTTAAGTTATCTTTCTAAAAGTTGAGTTAAGTTTTCAAGCTTATTCAAAAAAACATATGAGGTTCCACGAGACATTTGTACGCGATACGAAGATGATTATGATATTATGAGAATAAGAGTATCAATGAGCCAAGATTGACTAAGTTCTTGTTATGGACTATTATGT